>PVKE010006832.1:0-52855 GCA_004027555.1 Craseonycteris thonglongyai
AGTTATTAAGTTTATTAGAATGACTGCATAGGTCTGAAAGCTGTGGAGTGTGCTGTTAGATCCTAGTCTCCCAAATCTAATGAAGTCCCCGCAAGTAAATCTGGGATAGCTTCTCAGAACAGTTGAGTCTCTTTATGGGAGAAAAAAGTGGGGGGTGGAGGACAGATCAGTGCCCTTCAAAACATGGTTATATACTCTCTATGCCATCAGGGGATTCCCTTGATTTTAAGATTTTCTATCTAGAAAAAATAAAGTTTCCATGGAAGCATCACGTAAATTAGATAATATTCCTAAGGCAGGCATCAGGCCAAGAGGCCAGTTTTCTCAAAAGAGAAAAAAAAAAGTACATGATCCTTAAGCCCCCACTCCCATCTAAGAAATAAAAGGTATAAAACAGAGCTATGAGGGTGTTTTGAGTTCCACTTCACCACATCCACTCGGGGTAGCCGGGTACAGACTGTATCCTGCACTTTAAGCCTAGTGGAGCCTCATCAGGAACCCTGCAGTTAGCATGACACAGTGGGCTCAGGGACTGACATCTAACTCCTAGCCTAAAGGGTGGAAAGCAGGCTGGTTAGCTCAAAGAAGCATGGCTGAGCTTGGCAGCACCCTGCTTGTAAGACTTGGCCAGAGTAAAAGGATCCACCAGTACCTCTTGTGGTCTGGAACTGGGTCATGTGGGAGAGGATAGTCTTAACCTGCCCAAAATGACCACACAGTAGAAGGGACTTTGGTGGGTGGAAGGAGGCTGGAGGTGAATCTGGATTGAGAGAGGTTGAGGAAGGAGCTAGTAGAGACCAGCAGTGAAAGAGACTCAGTCTTTCACAATCAGGAAACTCTAGGGGGACAGCCCTGAAGATGTCACCAAAGAACCCCCAGGAGCATCCAAAAAGAAAGGGCTCAACATTTGTCTGGCTAGAAAGCATGAAAGCAATCTTTGACAGTCCCAGTCAAATGTGAACTTTCCTGCCCACCTTCAGCCTTGACTTCAAGAACCCATTCTGCCCTCTGCTCCAAAGGTGCAGAACCTCCACTTACAACAGGGAGGAGGAAGAGAAGAGCAAATAAAACAGAGCAGAAACGAATCACACTACCTTCTCTGACAGTGACATCTGGATGCCACTGGGGCTAAGCTGGGAAAGAGAAGACGCGTCAACTTTGATTAACTTTAAAGGAGGGGTCCCCACTCCGAGGCCTTGGCCTGTTAGGAACAGGGTCACACAGCAAGAAGTGAGCAGCAGGTGAACGAATGAAGCTTCATCTGTATTTGCAGCCACTGCCCATCACTTGCATGACTGCCTGAGTTCCGCCTCCTGTCAGATCAGCAGCAGCATTCGATTCTCACAGGAGCGTGAACTCTACTGTGAACTGCGCATAAGCACCTCCCCACTCCCCCACCACGGGAAAGCTATCTTCCACAAAACTGGTCCCTGGTGCCCAAAACACTGGGGACTGCTGCTTTAAAGTAAAGACTCTTCCATGCAAGTGGACATTCTTCTCACTAAACTCACTTAGTATTTTATGACCAAAGAATGATCAGAGAAGTCATGAGGTCTGCTAACATTTTCATCAAAGGTAAGCAATTAAGGAGCCTCACTAAGAATATATAAGCAAAAGGGAAATAAAGTTGCTTTGATTTTGCATTTGTGCTGCCCCTAGACCCCCCCTGCCCCCTTTATTTTTTTGTCTTCTTCCACCGTCTTTAGTACCTCAGGGCTATGATAGCAGAATTCGAAGTTGGCCCCCAAATCTCCAATGGCTGGAGTATACTCTCTGCACACTCTCCTCCCCTTGAATGGAGGACAGATTTGTGAAAATCATGGGACAGTCCCTCCCCTGTTAGGCTGGGTTGTATAAGACTCTGTCTTAGCAGACTAGACAGGGAGGAGCTGCTGCTAGCCTCCAGGGAGGAAGCTGCCATGTTGTGAGACTGGGTATCTCGGACCTCAATGCAACCTCTAGGGACTTCACTAGACTCCACCACCAGCAAGGAAACTCAGTCCTACACCTGCAAGGATGTCCACTCTGTCAACAACCCGAATGAAAGGGGAAGAGGACAGAGACTCATCACACCATAGCTCTGCCAACACCTTCATTTCAACATGTATGACCCCAAGTAGAAGACCCGGATTCCAGCCCAGGAGAAGTATGAAATAATACTTATGTGTTGCTTGAAGCCTCTACGTCTGTGGAACCCTGTTACTCCATTTCAGTAAATTAACACAAGAGAGTTGATTCTAGGAGGCTACTTTCTTCTCCGGTTCTATCTGGGTTTGGTTGATGAGCGGTGCTACGGTGAGATAAAAGTGCTGCGGGTGAGAAACCAGCATACGTCCCTCGTCTCTCTGCTGTGGGCGACGTCTGGGAGAGTCAATGTTTTCCAGGATGGTTTCAGCTGCCCTCAGGTAAGAGCTGTCCTCCCTCACCCACCCATCCACCCCCTTCTTTCTTTGCCCTTCAAATGGTAGAGATGTCAGAAACTGCTATTTAGAAAAAGAAGGGATTGGGGAATAGAGAAGAAACTCATCACACTGCCCTGGCCGCAGGCTCCAATGATTCCACCTGTTCGCACCATCCTTCTTGCTCTCCCACGTTGCCAATTTCACGCTCACCTCATTGCCCCGTTTAACGCAACAAGTAGAACAGCTGAGAACTAAAGTGCCTCTTTTTAAAAAACTCAAAAGATTTCTGATTCCTGGTTAGACCCTAACTGATAGAACTTCCCATCAGTCATGTATGTTCTGACTGACTGACTATCTATCTATCTATCTATCTATCTATCTATCTATCTATCTATCTATCTATCATCTCTATCATCTATTTGTCTATCTGTCATCATCTCTCTCTCTCTCTCTCTCTCTCTCTCTCTCTCTCTCTACCAAGAGTGCCCCCCACTAAAAAAAAAAATTATCTTCTCGAGGGCGGGTCCCTTGTATTATAGTCTTCCCTTGCTAGGTGAGTGTTCTAGGAACCCATCTGTATCAGTGCACCAGTGGGTGTTGTTGTGAGAGGGTACGTTTAGCTTCAGTGAATTTTTTTGAAAAGTCTTTCAATGTGTTTGCCCATTTCGCGATGGGTGATTTACACAAACAACATGCGGCATGACAATGCTCCTGCCCACAATGCACTGAGTGTTCAGCAGCTCTGACCAAAAATGGCCTGACCCCTGTGCCCCATCCTCCCTATTCATCCAATCTGACCCTGAGTGACTATTTTTTTGTGTGTCCCCAGATGAAAAAAGTCCTCAAAGGGAAACTTTTCGCTGATGTGGAAGAGATGAAACAAACAACAGAAGCACTAAAAGGTATCCAAATAGAAGAGTTCAAAAACTGTTTTGAGCAGTGGGAAAAAAGCATCTTGATAGTTATATTGCATCAAACAGAGAGTAGTTTGGAGGTGGCTGAAGTTTAAACACGTAAGAATAAACACAATTTTTTTATAAATATGTTTCAGGGTTTTTTACTACCTCCTCCCCCTTATCTATCCATCTGTATGTATACAAAGGCTGTCCAGAAAGTATCCAGCCATGTAACTGTTCTTGTTTTATTGACAATGGCTGAATTTTTTCTGGACAGCCCTCGTATGTGTGTACATATGAAATAGTTTTAGTAAAATGAGCCACAGCAGATTTAACAGGCTATTCAGAGTGCTTTCAGGTTGCTAATATACCTCTGAAGGAATATAAGTTGCTTGCCTTTGGTAACACAACATATTGAAGGCTTTCATAGACAGATCTTTGATGTCACTGGGAATCCCAAGTCTAACCTTGCCATCTAATCTATGACATCACCGATTTTGGGGTGTGTCAGTCTTCTATACTAGAAGCTGAGCCACTTTCAGAAACTCAAAAAAATTCTACCTTCTCCTCCTCCCCAACCATCCTCTTATGTCTTCAATATTGACTTACATCATTGGCCTAAATCCACAAAGCCCAGAATTTGCAACCAGCGGAGTCAGATACCCAGGGTATCATAGTCATTCAACAACATATTGTATCCATAGTAAAATAGGATGTTTCAGAAATCTACTCATGCTGACATATTCTGCTACAAAGCGGAGACACTTTCTCAAAGGGGTGAATTGCTAGATGGTTATAAAATTTCAACTTTCTTACCACTTCTACACCATGCTTAAATTTACAAAAAAATTAAGAAAAGAAGGCTCAAGGCCACTCCTTTGCAAAAGCTCATTAACCTCCCAAAATTAACATTTCTGCATCATCCCTTTATTTCACATTTGCATATATATTAAGAGCATCAGTGGCCTATGAGTGCTCCACAGGCTTTCAGTTTCTCACGGAGGTGAAGCTGTTTTGTGAATGTCTCAGCCATCAGTAGTCCAATAATAGTATTAGGAAGACAGATGGAAAGAACAATTCCGCAGGATCGATCTCACAGGGGAAGATCAGTACAGCCAGCTCCTCATATGCAAGTTTTATGTTACACCGGCTGGCCCACCCAGTGTTGCCAGGGAGTCATAAGCACTGCTCTGTCAGTCAGCCTCTCCCATTCCCCACAGGGCCAGGAGAGAGCAGCCTGCAGGATAAGATATTTGGTTACAAATCAACATGCCACGGAGAGCATTTGCCCTTCTCATCTTTGATTTTGAACTCACAATGATGCTGTGGACAAAAAAAAAAAAAACACACCAAAAAAACCGATCACAAAGGATTCAAATGTGAACTGACTCTACAGAAAGCTTTTCTGAACTTCTGATGAATTCTTGTATCTGTAGCCAAGCTCTCGCTGCAATTGATAAATGAGCTTTGTTCTGACATGAATGTTGGCTGATATTTTCATTTACATTAATGAGTAAGAGGAAAGTGAAACAACAAAGAAGACCTATGTTGGAATTTCACTCATTTATCAATGACATGAGTGACTTCTTTGCCAAATCAGGTCATGATTTTGAATACCAGAATACTGCCTCCATTCCTTATGCTATTCACAGTGTAGTAGCTATAAATACAACAAACCTTTAAGTGTAATCTCCATGGTTAATATTTTTTCCATCACTTAATCTTAAGGCTAGGAAACCAGCAAAACAATAAATCAATTTTGGATGTGGAGTGGCTGCCAATTTCTTGGGTGTAATCATAGTATGTTACCCTCAAGTGTTAATCACTAAACTGGGAGCTCAATGAGGTCAAAACAGAACTTCATCTGCCTGCTTAATGGTGCAACCCCAGGACTTCATACAGTTCACGGCACATGGCAGATGCTCAAAAGATACTTATTTAAGGGATGAAGAGGTCTGCTTTATCTTTCTTATTCTGAAATAAAGTTCCTCACCTTGGTGGTGGGGAGGGGTTATTTTATTAAAATTCCTTGTTTTGGCGGTTCTTGTTACTTTTTGTGACTGAGATCTGGCAGTCCCACCAGAAGCCTGAGGGGCCTTCCCACACCTTTCCCTGCCTTGGTCAAGAACAGGGATGGTGGGAGGAAAGAAGTGAATCAGAAAATCCAAATTACGTTTCTGCTACTTATTTCAGTATACTTTCCTGGTTGAACGTGGACTTGGGTGACAAGGAAGAGATTAGTAATCCATTCTAAACTTGCCTTCTTCCTCCTCATAATGGTATCGTTAGTTTTTATTTTCCTTTTACTCTGTTCATTCTGATCCTAAGTGAATACTGTCTCCTTCAAGTCTTTTCTTAAATATCACTTTGCTGATAAGGTTTCTTTGGCCACCATATTTAAACAATCTTTGTCTCAACTCACCATAATCTACTCATACCTTTATTTTTCTCTGAAACTCTCTACATACTATATAGTTTACATATAAATTTCCCTATAAAAATTTATTTCCTCTAAAATATTTCAAATACAGTATATGTTTATTTGTTCATTTTCTGCTTCCTACAACTTCACCAGAAGGTAAGATCCACGAGGACAGAAATTTTGTGTGTGTGTCTATTTTACTTAGTGCTGTATCTCCAGCTCTTCAAACAATAAATATTTGTTAAATAAATTAACAAGTGTACCAAGCACCTATTTTGAGTCATAAATTGTACTAGGAGATATGTTACTACTATTATAAGACAAACATGATTCTTACCTTTAAAATGTATATTGTCTAGAAAGGCCAGTAAACAAAAATCACACAATTAATTATAATTTTATGTAGTTTGAGGGAAAATAGAGGGGCATCACCTTAATCATAAAGTCATTGAAGCCTCACTTAAAAGACACTGATATTTGGGCTGAGATCTAAGGGACGATAAGTAGACACAACCAATGATCAAGAAAAATAGCAACAGAAAGTTATAATCAAGCACATGAGCACATAGGGAGCACAGAGTCCTTCTGAAAGAATGTTGCTCACTGACAAGATCCAGTCGATTGTAAATGAATAAAAATTAAATATTTAGGAATAAAGAAGATATGGCAGAAAGAATTAGCCCTGAGCAATAAATCTATTTAGACAAAGGACTAAGAATAAATATAGTGGTGATTATGGTTACGGGCATAGTGAAAATGTTATAAATAGGACAATTATAAACACAATCAGCCACAAAAACAGGGAGAGGGAAATTGTAGGAGGACATGTAGTGCTAATCACCTTTTGGAACAAAGAGTTTGCAAACTCCGTTAAAATCAAAGTATGTAGTTTAACATTTTTATAATGGGTTGTCCATTTTCCTGAGTTTTGAGTTTTGAGAGGTCTGTCTGTATGCTGGACAAAAGTAATCAGATGTGTGCTTTGTAAACATCTAGTCCTAGTCTGTAGCTTGCCTTCTCATTCTTTTAACAACATCTTTGGAAGAACAGCAGTTTTACCCTTTGATGAAGTCCAAGTTATCACTGTAATAGCCCAAGTTGGAAACTAAGCGCTTTCAACAGGTAGTGACAAGCAAACTGTAGTATATACATATAGTGGAATACTGCATGACAATACAAAGGAATAAGC
The DNA here is from genome assembly GCA_004027555.1 of Craseonycteris thonglongyai. NCBI lineage: Eukaryota > Metazoa > Chordata > Mammalia > Chiroptera > Craseonycteridae > Craseonycteris > Craseonycteris thonglongyai. The sequence continues at coordinate 6,910 of PVKE010006832.1, forward strand.
ACTCATGTACACAGCCACACAGTGAATCTCAAAATAATTATGCTGACTGAAAAAAGCCAGAAAAAAAAAAAGTACATACTGTACAATTCCACTCACATAAAACTTGAGCTAGAATATTCAAACTAATCTACATGATAGAAAGCAAACACCTTTGATGGGGCAAAGGAGGCAGGGAGGGGTAAAAGGAGGGATCTGCAAAGGCACGAAGGGACTTGTGGGGGTAAAGGGTATGTTCTCTGTCTTGAGTGTGATCATAATTTCATGGGTGTGTACACGTGCAAAACTTACCAAATTGGATATTTTAATCGTACAATTTGTTCATGTTTGGCACAATGGTTCGTTCTACATATAGATAATTGCATGCCCTTTATATTTCAATAAATCTACTATAAAACAGAATGATTCTATTAACATTTTGTGTTTTTAACTTTATAAGCATTTTCTAGGAAGTAACATCACTTACAGTGAAGAAACCTTTATCTGAAGTTTAGCTCCTCTTTCTGTTTCCCTTCAGTTTCTTTTTATTCTTTAACAAATTCAAGAAAATATAAGATTTTTACCTTAAAAAAATAACAAATAATATAATCCTATTTTAAGAAATTTTAAAGAATTTATCCTTACCTGTCACTCTTATAAAAATATACATAAAGTATATTTTATTTGTATGTGTGTATATGCACAACTAAGTATAGTTGAAAGAAGCACATAATGGAGCTAAAAGGTGGAAACAAAAAAATAAGAATAAAATGGAGGAAATGGAAAGAAAAGAAAAAAGAAAAGAAAAAAGGCAGGGAGAGTAAGAAAAGAAAAGAAACTAAATAAAACGAAGACAATCAATACCCACAGACAGGGGTTGATCCCTCCAGGCCTGTAACTCACTGTAATTGTTTAGCTCAATGGGTCTGGGAACCAAGTGATGGACCCTAAAGGGCTTGGATGGGACCCATTACTGTGACCAATTAATTTCACTGCATTTCCTGCTCAGTCTCAGCTCTGCCACTTTTCATCACCTCAGGTCATATACTTGAGTTCCTCATGTCTCAGATGATTTTCCTATAAAATGGGAGCAGTTTTTTTTTCCCTACCTCAGGAGGGTGCTATTAAAAGTCTGTATAAGTACACAAAGGAAGTCAGAATGTCAGTATTTAAAAGAGAATTTCCCATTCAGAGCTAACGCATTTGCCTTTCCTAATTTGTCAATAAACAAGATTTACCTAAGGGTCTACTCTGTACTCAAAAAAATGCTACTCAGAGTTCAAAGCTGTGGAGGAGATAAGAAGTAGGTATTAAAAAGAGTCCCTTTTTATCAAAACGTACAACTTCTGGTCTTCAAGTGACAATGTTAAGAAAATTAAAAGGAAAGCCACATACTGGAGAAAGTAGTACACAGGAGGTCCTTGAATAACATCATTCAATGTCATTTCATCATCATATTGATGAGACACAGTGGAAACTTAACGCTTGCTTACATCAGTTTATGGTAAAACTGGATTTGTCATATGTTGTTTTGCATGAAATCATAGAAATTATCAACAATGTGAATACGAACCATATCTATACACACACACACACATACAGTTATGTCACATTTAATCATGAGGATTCATTCTGAGAAATGTGTTGTTAGGCGATTTTTGTCATTGTGCAAGCATTTTGGATCACACATGACTCTAGATGGTCTAGCTGAGTATATACCCAGGCTGTACCCTAGAGCTCCCAGGCTACCAACCTGTACCACACTTCACTGTGCAAAGCAACATGGGATCAGATCAAGCACAAGAGAAACGATACAATCAAGAGACACATGAGATGTATGAGGCTGCTGTCAGCATAATATGGAGTACGGTTTTTCAACATACTATTTTTTTTTAATAATTAGAAAGAGTACACTCTAAAATGATGGTAAAAAGTATAGTATAGTAAATAAACCAGTAATATAGTTGTTTATCATTATCATGGATTACGGTATGTGCTGATAAATTTTGCCTCTACCTACATTGAAAATGAACAGGAAAAGATTTTAATGAAATTAAAAAAAAAAAAAGAAGGTAATATACCTACACCATTTATTTTCAAAGTAGTATAATTATTTTTCTACAAAATCACCACAACTTCTGATAATGCTAGTTCTTCAAATCTGTCCTTAAAAAAACAATTGGTGTTTTGTTTTTGGAACCATTTCCTCACTGCAGACTTCACTTCATCTCAGATGAAGCACTGGCCCTTCATGCACTCTTTAGTCTTAGGAACAGGTGGAAATCACTAGAACGCAGGTCTGGGCTGTACGGTGGAGGCAGCAGCACTGAAAAGTCCAGGCATTGAATCACATCTCTCTTTGGTTGCACTTGTGTGAGGCCTGGTGTTGTCATGATGAAGAAGCGTTTCATTTCTTATTCCAATTTGCCTGAATCTTCTTTTTAATACAATAAGAGTTTCAACATAACATGCAGAGTTTATTGTTCTCTTTTCAAGAAAGTTTGCAATAACAACATAGTCAGAATTCCAAAAAATAGTCAACGTGACCTTTCCAGCTGAGGCCTGAGTTTTTGGATGTTGTTTGAACCGAATGTCTGAACATTTCCATTTCAATATACGCTGATGGAAAAATGTAAGCATCTGTGCATTCAAGGTCAAGAATGATGGAGGGGAGATACCATGTGACTACACAGAACCGGTTACATGTAGATATGTTTAATGCAACAAAACACATTACAGTGGCGGCAAGATTGATCAGCCCGCTCTTGTATGTGCTATACTTTTATACAACTGGCAACATGGTGGGTTGATTTACACCAGCATCACCACAAACATATGAATAATAAGCTTTAGGACATGACATCACTAGACAACAGGACTTTCTCAAGTTCATTATAACTTCATTGTACCACCGTCCTATATGTCATCTGTCATTGAAACAGTTATGTGACACAAGACTCTATCATCTATCATCTATCTATCTATTTCTGACAAAGGATTTTATCTAGAAAATATAAAGAACTTTTACAACTCCATTATAAGATGAACAACACAATTTTTTAAAATGAACTAAAGATATGATCAGACACTTCACAAGAGAAGATATGTGCATGGCCGAAAAGCATATGAAATACTCAACACTAGTCATCATCCCCATTAGCTAGTACTACCGGCCTATTAGAATGACCAAAATGAAAAAGATAAGACAGGGGAAGCTGGGATGGCTCAGCAGGTTACGCACTTGCTTTGCAGCCCTGGAGCCTGAGGATTGAATCCCAGGCCCGGCCCATGCGGTCCCGTGTGCTGAGCTGGTGTGTGCCCCCCGTTCAGTTCTTGCCGGGGCCTATGCAGGAGGCTCCCGGCCCAGTTCCTGCCCTGCGCAGCCCCGTGCCCACCTGTGGAGTGAAACTATATGGAAAACTAATGCTGCCAACTATGGAGACTGCTCTGGGCCATCCCCATTCTCTCTGTCTCTCTCTCTCAAAAAACAATAAAAATAAATCTTAAAAAAAAAAAAAGATATGACAATACCAATTGGTGGCAAAAATATTGGACAACTGGTGGTGGGAATATAAAATTGTTCAACCCCTTTCAAAAACAGTTCAACAGTTTCATATAAATACACACTTCCTGTGTCCCTACCACACTAGTATTTCATATTTACCCAAGGGAAATAAAAACACAAAAAGACTTAGTCATGAATGTATAAAGCAAATTCATTTATGATAGCCAAAAAGTGGAAACAAACTAAATATCATGAAGAGAATGAATACACATACTCACATGTGCTATCTTCATATAATAAAATATTAGTTAAATAAAAAATTTAAAAAAAGGACTATTGATACATGCAAAATGTGGCCAAATTTCAAAAGCTCTATCCTGAGTGAACAAAGTCAGATGGAAAATACCACATTCTGTAAGATTTGATTTTGTAAAACTCTAGAAAGGACAAATCCAATCTATAGCAACAGAAAATAGTTTAGCAGTTGCCAATGGCTGAGGAGGAAGAACAGCTGACTGGGAAGAGACAAAAGGGAAAAGAGAACTTCGGGCGTCATGAAAATGTCCTAAATTTTGTGGTGGTGGTGGTTACACGGCTGTATACACTTGTCAAAATGTAGTGCAATGTATGCTTAAACTAGTTAGATTTTATTATACATAACATGTACCTAATATTACTGACGTAACTTAAAAAGAATCCTTCCATCAAAGCCTTGCAGTCTAAGAAGCAGTCATTGTATCCTTAGGGCACTTTACTTCAAATTTTATCAGTTTGCAGAGAGGGAGAATTTTCTAGTTAGGGGATCTTAAAGTCTGTTCTAATATTAACATACGTTCTATATTAATGTTACCATCAATCATATCTCAATCTATAAAGTGACAAAGATGCTGAATAAATCAAGTAGCATACCAACTTCTTCACCTGACATCTTGACTACCCTTTATAATGTCACCTTCCTTTAAACAAATCAAATTTTGTCCTAAGAGATACTATTCATAATATTTGTGCCATCAGTTTTACATTTATTGTGCATACTGGCTAATAACAAAGTTGTTTTTTTTTTAAGCTTAAGAGACTTAAATGACATTTGAAAAATATCTGAGATAAAAAATATAGATGAATAGTTTCCTTAATCAGAATAATCTCCCAGAAGTGGATTATCAGAGTTTATAACTGATTTGTGGGAGTATTTTTAAAGTCTTAGACTACTGTCAAAATAAACGTATTACAAAGGATCATCTCTATTGTAAAAAGAGAATTAATAATACAAAGCTACTTTTTCATATCCCTTCTACTCAAATTATTTCCAATTACTGTCAATCTTTCTTCTGTGGAATTTCTTGCGTTTCCTTTTATGACAATTTGGAGCTCTGGGGTATCCTCGGGGAGCAAGAACCGTTGTGCTACTACAGAGGGCGCTGTTACAGCAAAGCCGACTTTAGTTACCCAGGAAAGAAAACATTTCCTTGATACCTTAATCCTTGCAGAATGTTTCTTGTCTGGTTCATTCTAAAGGTGCTGATTAGAACCCTGTCAACCAATATGTGGTGAAAAGATCCCCTTTGGTCTCAAGTCACAAGAGCTATGCAGTGTTGGGGAATGGAGGCTTTTCAGTTCCCCTTTTAACCACAAGATAAGGATGACTTGAATGTCTTCTAGGGTTAACCAACAACAAGATCTTGATTGATGTGGAAAATAGGATATTTGGTCTGACCCCCACCTCTGCCATCTCTGTTTGGATCCTATGCAGTGACAGGCTTCATTCTTTCCTGAGCCACATCCATCCCTTCCTTAAAATGAGCCAAATGCCGAGTGGGTACTGGGCACTGGAGAGTTTTAATTTAATCCTCTGAAAACTCTTCACAAAGTAGTCTCTACGTTTATTTTTTCAAGTTTGCAAAAAATTAAAACTGAGACTCAGGGTGGTTTATATAATTTCACCCAGGACACACAGCTAATATTTAGCAGATGTGGAAATCAAACGTACTTTTTCTCACTCCAAAGTCACCAAGACAGACACACTACTGCTTTTATTGGGGAATTTGGAGTCTACAGATTTACACATCAAGGACAATTCAACCATGTCCAATGGGAGAGAGATTATGCACAGAGAATACACGGTGGCTCAAACCAAATTTAAAAGTCAACCCGGGATATAATTTTGATCTTAAAATATACAGCAAAACATATTAGAATAAGAATAGTAGTTATATATGTTCATCCTCTACTAAAATTACTAATTTTCAACATGGTTGATTTGCATATATTCATTTTTTAACAGCTAATGCGTGATATTTTAGAGGATTGGCAGCATCTAAAAATATTTAGATGGTGCATTTTTTGACTCAGTAAGACTCGCACAAGTATTGAAATACATAAATATACAAAACCATTCTGTGGAAAGCTGCTTATAGGAGCAAAAATTGAAATAATCCAAGGAGCCATCACTGGGGTTTGGGGTTTGGTTAAAAAAGTTTTGCTTCATTTATTCAATAGCACTACTATGTAGGTTTAAAAAAAAAAAAAAAAGGTAGATTTACATGATGTAGGAAGTTATCCAAAATATATTAGGTGTAAACAGATGTTGCACAATAATATGTATACTACTTTTGTAAAGATATTATATATTTATTTTATATGAATAAAAAAATCTAGAAGGATACATGCTAATTGTTAACTCTGGTTATCTTTGTGGGAAAATATTGATGTTATAGAAAGGGAGGTTTTTTTCTTATCTTAGGTACTTCTTGATATTTCTGTTGAGAATGTGTGTGTTTAAGTAAAAACAAAACATGTGAATTTACATTGCTCATTACTTTTTATAATATACTCATATATATTTATTTAAAAAAACAAATGAATAGATCAAAGTGTTAACAATGGTCTTCTCTGGATGGTGGGGCTAAGAATTATTTTTAATTTTGTGTTATACATATTTTTATGCTTTAGGTTTTTCTTTAATGAATATGCATTAATTTTATAATCACCAAAAATTATGTGAGTCCCTAGAAAAACATCCTTCTCTCTGGAATTTGGCCCTACCAGCCATCCCTGAGGGAGAAGGATGTCCTTTACCTCATTAGGCAAAATAACACATCCTCAATATTTGGCCTGACCACAAGAAATAGAATGTGTTGGTTTTCTCAGCACATGTAGGAACATTTTTATGTCTCTGATAGCTTGGGAATGTTTGTTAGGAAATAAGGTCAACCAATCAATCAACACAGACGTCTTAGGCATTTGTTTTGATCAGTAGGCAAGGTGCCATGAGAGAATACAAGCATGAGACTGGTACTCATCTTCAATGAGAAGCTCAGCAGCTAACTGAGCAGAGAAATGAACACACAAGGAACAGCAGGCAATACCCAATGGAAGGTTTAAAGTATGTAGCACAGATGGACAAGCATTCCAGGCATTAAGAAGAGTCAGAAGAAATGGTAGGGTTCATGATAGTGTGACCTGCTTGCCTCATTTGGCATGTGAGATGTATCAGCCTTAGGGAAGGAGCTAACGGAAGTTACTCAGCAGAGCTCAGACTGACCCGTGTTTCTTGTACCCATTCTACCAGGCTACACTTTCTTAATCTTGGCCATACTGACACATTGGGCCAGGTTATTCTTCATTGGGAGAAGCTGTTCCGTGCATTGCAGAATGTTGAACGGCATCCCTGGCCTCTATCCCTACTTGCCAGTAACGGTCCTTGCCCAGATAGAACAATTTAAAAAAATTCTTGCCAAAACTCAGCCCCTGTTGAGAACACTGTACTAGACCAGGCTGACTTCTGATAGACTATAAGGAAAGAGAGTAATTAAGATAGGGAATAAGAAGGTAAAATATGCTATTCATTTGGGGGGTCAGGGGGTGGGCAGAAGATGAGCCAGTCTTGAGGAACCAATGCATTATATATTAATGAATAGTGGAGAATATGGTTAGATATTATAATAGGATAAGGCTCCAGAAATACAGACACACTTTGACATGCAAGAAAATACAAAGCCACTGTGCAGTTTGAATAGGGAAATATCAGGATAAATTTTATGGAGGTCAGCTTGGATTCAGGGAGACAAGTTGGAAAGAAATAACAGTATCCTTGGTAGCTAAGTGAGGGGAATGAGGTGGTGGCAACGGGAAGAGAAAGGAATGATAATAGATATATTTTATAGGAAACATGGACAGGATTTGGCTTGATATGGAAGGTGAAAAAGAGTAATCAATCCAGCATGACTTCAAGGATGGGGTGAAAGCAACAGGAGTGAGAAAGTCAAGAAAGAAACCAATTTTTCTTCATAGGTGATCAGAGTTTTTCACAAACATGTTGGATTTGAGGTCACAATGAGACATCTAAATACGGTAGGTATGACCACTAGGTCATCCATTGGAGATAAAGACCAGAAGGTTAAGATAATCAAACTGCCGTTACTAGTCCCAAATGTGGAGATATAACCTCAGAAATGGTGAGGCCAGTTTTGTGGATGGCTGTGGGTTTGTAAATCTCTTCTTTACAAATGCAACTTGTACAAAGCACCAAGAAGTTGAGCTTACAAACTCAAAACAAACAAAAAAAGAAACAAACAAAGAAACAAACAAAAATAGAAAAATACAATGCTATCTGGCTCAGACCACAGGTACAAAAAGTTTCCAATCCTCTTAATTTCTCATTTAGCCATTCCCTCCTGAAGAGCATATAGGATACAGGCTAAGAAGTGAAGAATATTTCTCCAAAAAGTTGATTTTATTTTTCCAGATATCATCATCATCTAGAAGGATTTATTTATTGCCAAATTAAACTTGAGCTATGTCAGGTACTGCAGAAATATAACAGAACAGATATGGTCCCTGGCTTGTAGACTTATGCAAGTAGGTAAAGTATTTACAGACAGAATAGACATTCTAAACAATGCAGACACAGGAAATGTGCACATCATGTACAAGTTGAGAGGACTGGGGAGGAGAGAGTATTGGGAAGAAAATTCCATAATCATACAAAACGTCACCAAAGGCAATACAATGTAAAAACAGGGTGGTCAGCAGACCCCTGCCAGCCCACTGAATCATGGAGTTACTCCATGACCTTTGGCAAATGAGTTAAATCATGGAGTTTTCGTTTGAAAGCCACTGATACTACCTGTTTGAGGATACTTTCATCTATTTGCTTATTCGACAAACAATTATAGAATTTTACCTCCATCTGCTGGTCCCCATTGGTGGATCTACAAATGTAAAAATGAAAGCAATATAACCCTTACCTTCGCAGGAAGTTGGTAAAATAACACATAATAGCAGAAAACTGTAACAGTTAAGATGCCCTTGACTATAAGTAACAAAAACCAAAAACCAAAAAACAAAAACAAAAAAAAATTTCAACGCTATGTGGCTTAAATAGTATCTTACACCAAAAAAAAAATGTCTCAAGATAGAAGGTTCTAAAGTTGGTTAACTCAGTGCCCAATGTCATCATGAAGGGCTCAGGTGTTTTCTGTATTTTCACTCTGATATCCTCAGAACACTGACTTCAGTCTGGTGCCTACTCATGTACAAAGCTGGCTGCCACAGTTCCAGGCATCATGTCCTGAGGCAACTGAGATGGAAACTGTGATGACTAAATAATGCATAGATAAGCATAGGTCCTGGTATACAGAAGTTGCTCAGTGGATGTTAGCTTCTACTATTTTTGACATTTGACATTATGACATATATTTTTGACATTTGGTATTATTTGGCTCCAGAGAAACTTCTTTGTGTTAGATTGCTGCTATTATAACATATCACAAATCGGTGGCTTAAACAGGAATTTACTGTATCACAGTTCTAGACGCTTGAAGTTTGAAAGTCAGCAGGTTCGGTTCCTTGTTCTAACCAAGTGAGCTTATGTACCAATAGCACTGTACCAACAATTGGCAAGGTTTCATAACCTTCATATATCAGTTTCTCACAGCTGTGTTCATGTCGATGTGTGGCGGTGTCTTGTTGAGTGACATTCACTGTTGTTGCGTGTTTTTGTGGGCAGTTGCGAGAATGTCGGAACTTGAATTAGAGCAATGAACAGATATTAAATTTCTTATTAAACTTGGCAAGAGTGGAAGTGAAATTAGGGACATGCTAGTCTAAGTTTATGGGGCTAATTCCATGAAGAACACAGCAGTATACAAATGGATTAAAAGATTTTTCTAGGGAGAGAACAACATCAGTGATGAAGAGAGGTCCTGGTGGCCAGCAACAAGCAAAACTGGCGAAAACATTGCAAAAATTCATCGAATTGTGCGTCAAATCATAGGTTGACTGTGACACGCATAGCAGACCAACGTAGTATCAACAGAGAAACAGTTGGGAAAATCTGAACTGAAAATCCTAGGATGAGAAAGGTGTGTGTAAAAATGGTACAGAAGGAGCTCATCAGTGAACAAAAGCAAAGGAGAGTCGAAGTTTGCCAAGACCTTTTGAAGAGGCAAGATGATGTTTTGGGCCGTGTTATCACTGGTGATGAAACATGGGTGTATCAATATGACCCTGAAACAAAGTGTGAAAGTGCACAATGGAAGTCAGCCAATTCTCCACAACCAAAAAATGTTCTGTCAGTCCAAATCAAGAGTTAAAATGATGTTGATGAACTTTTTTTATATCAGAGAGATTATATATTATGAATCTGTACCAACTGGCCAGTCAACCAATTTCACTATTCGGAAGTGCTGAAAAGGCTGCATGAAAAAGTTAGACAAGAATGATCTGAACTTTTCACCAACAACTCCTGGCTCTTGCATCACAACAATGCACCAGCTCACATGGCACTGTCTGTGCAGAAGTTTTTAGCCAGTAAACAAATCATAGTATTAGAACACCTTCCCTACTCACCTGATGTGGCCCCCAATGACTTTTTCGTTACCTGAAAATAAAGGAAATACTGAAATCAAGATTTATTTTTATTGTTTTTTTGTTTGTTTGTTTTGTTTTTTACAGAGAGAGACAGAGACAGACGGAGAGAAGGGGGAGGGCCCAGAGCAGTCTCCATAGTTGACAGTATTAGTTTTTCTTATAGTTTTACTCCACAGGTGGGCACGGGGCTGCGCAGGGCAGGAACTGGGCCGGGAGCCTCCCGCACAGGCCCTGGCAAGAACTGACCTGGGGGCACTCCCCAGTTCAGCATGTGGGTCCACATGGGCCAGAGCCGGGATTCGATCCGTAGTCTCTGGGGCTGCTAAGTGAGCGCTTAACCCGCTGAGCCATCCCAGCTGAAAGCAAGATATTTTGATGACATTCAGGTCATCAGGGTAATACAATGATGGCTCTGATAGCCATTCCAGAAAAAGAATTCCAACATTGCTTCAGGGGTCTCCAAACCTTTCAGCTCGCATTAACTATCAAACAGCAATTTGGGGGCCGACTACACACTCGAGGTCCAAATAAAAAAGAATCAAAACATAGATGTTGTTTTTAATTATTTATTTAATATTATTTTATTCAGATAAAAAGGTCTCCACGGGCCGGATGAGAGGACCTCACGGGCCGCATCCGGCCCGCAGGCCATAGTTTGGAGACCCCTGCTTTAAAGGGTAGACTAGGCGCTGGCCATGGATGCAGAGCTTCCCAAGGGGAGTCCTTTGAAGGTGACTGTAGTGATATTCAGCGATGAGGTATGTAGCGCTTTTTCTAGGATGAGTTCGTGAACTCAGTTGTCTGAGCTTGTAGATGCCTATCTTCTCCTTATCTTCTCATTATCTTCTCTCTCTGTGTCTGTTACTTCAGTGGCATTCTTTTTATAATATAACGATGTCTGCCCTACTGGATTGGGGCTCATCCTCTTCCAGTATGACCTCATCTTAACTGATTACATCTGCAGTGACGCTATTCCCTATTAAGTTTACATCTGGGGGGCACTGGAGGTAAGGACATCAACATATGAATATGGGGGTCAGGGAATTCAACCCATTACATTGCTCATCATTTTGCTTTAGTTCACCTGTCCTTATTTACTAAAAATGCTAAAGGACCTTTTCTTTTAGGAGAGTAGAAATAAATGAGGCAGTAAGCAGCTGGCCAAATGTTCCATGTACTTGACCTCCCTTCTAGGTAGAAAACTCGCTTTCTCAGAATATGGGTGCATCTCTGATGCACTTGGAGATAAAGCCATTGTGGAACATTTTGCATATACTCATCTCTTTATGTCAAGAATTATGTTGTCTTCCCCTCGTTTTATTTCCTTCACTCGTACTCTGTTCCCCTCCAACTGCATCTCACTTACTACCCTGTTCTTTTTAAGAAGTGTGTGTGTGGGGGGTGGGGGGGGTGGGAGGGGGCGGGAATTCTATAGCATTCATTTGTATTTCTTCCCAACACGGGGGAGAAAACCAAGGGCCGAGTTTGTGAGCATGTCCCTGCTTTCCTTGCCATCCTTTCTTTCTGCTGGAGATGGTTCCTGCAATTCGGCCAAGGTTTATGTCAACCCCAGAGGAAATTTAAGCATATTTGTTATTGGCTTACACATGCTCCCAGGAACAGGGCGAGTGTGTAAGATATGCTGTGTGAGTGCTCTCAGCTGTTTGCGGCCAACACCCTCTGTCTTTTCTGGAAAGCGATGTAAAGCCAAGTGGATGAGCCTACTGGTCTCAGCTCCCTCACCTACCCCAACCTCTGTCTCCTTCCCTCTTCCCTCGTCTTTCTTTTCCAGCTACCAGCGTTCGGGAACCGGAGTTTTAAAACTTTGAACATCTGAACCATCCAACCCGGAGCTGCTTCCACTCGTGCCTCCTGGCAGGCTCTCTGCACCCACTCGGTGGGACAGAGAACTTGGCACGTGGGCTCCTATTCAACAGAAACAATCAGACTTCATAACTGTGATGGCTCACAGATGCTTTATTCACAGTGAGATGGACGATTTCTAATTACAAACGAAGCTTGCCGAAAACCAAACGAAATACTTTCGCTTTCGTTTTGAATGCTCCCCATTAATATTTTTAAGGAGAAATGGAAAAAGTTTTAGCATCCCCCCAATGTGTGTTCCATGAGTTTCCTGGTGGGAGGTGAGAGAGGAGGCATTTTTTTAAATGACTAAAAATAATTAGCCACAACACCATGAAAATATCTCAAAATGTTATACCATGAAAAAAATAAAATAAACCAAACCTGTGGGACATGGAAATAACAATTTAGAGGGGGGTCCAGGGGTTGCTGGCAGCTGCATATGCCTGAATCTAGTCTCGCCTGGATCTCCCTCATGATTTCCACACCAATTTCCATCGACTTCAAAAAAGCAAGCCCCCTGAGGTACAGAGGGGAAAAGGTATGGGACTATTTGTTATTTTGGACACAGACACTTCCAACTGAGGGAGGGCGTTGCAATGTTCCAAGCAACATAGCCTTTGAAATACAGCAATAGATTCCCTTTTGTGGCTCTGCTTGCTTCCGATGCTGCCCCCTGGGCACCTTTTTGATATAGGGAATTTAGCTACAGGCCTGGCTGATGCTTAGCATCTACCTGCACCCCACACAGATCTAAGCATAAAATTATGGAAGACAGCATCACTCTATAAATGTCTACCATTTTTAAACTTTTCTGTCGCAAAGAGAGTGGAAGTACACGGCTTTGCTATCTGTTCCCAGAAGAGGATTAATACCACACTTATAAAGTGCGCTGGGTCCCCTAACAGGAGGATTTCCATTGATATGGCTGGAAACCAGTCATGACAACCTAACTGGCATGTCCAAAATGGAAGTGTGATGTAAAAGATGTGACTATTATTTACTGCAACTTCAAATAATATTGAATGCCGATGTGAACCCCACCATTTCAGTTGTTAATGGCCTGAATTATTTCATGGATATGCAGATTTTTAACAGTCATCTTTCTGTTATGCTTTTCTTTCTCCCCAATGTTATTCTAGTAGTTCTAGGCTTCTGATGCCCATACACTGGCCTACTCAAGCATTTTCACTTCACTGTCTTTCCAGACCTTAATTTATTCTGAGCACGACTTGATTTTTTTTTTTTTTTTATTATTTATTCAAGCTCCCCTTTACTTAGGGAAAGCTGCAGAAGGCTTGTTACTTCCTCTTGGAGGAGACAAAGGGTGAAAAGGGCAGGAGCAGGGACTCAAAGCTACAATATGCTTCTATGGTATCAACCAGTGTTAATGTTTAAGCCATCCTGGATCAATGAGAAGAAGCAATGAACTGAGATACGCGAAACTACGCTGCGGTTATTAAAATTTAGGTGAAACAACACACACAAATCCAGGCACCTATTAGGAGCCATGTAACATGGGAGGTCGTTCCCTTTCTTTGTCTTCTACCTTTTGGTTCTTTGGAGGGTGGGGAATCTAGTCCCAGCTTGAACACATCGGTCCACAGAGACCTACTGATGGTTTCTGTCTCTGTTAAACTGGGTTAGGTGGATGTTTACTCAAATATAGTTCTCCGCATCAGGTCGTCTTCAAAATCTAATGAAACCACCAGTTCCATTTCACTAGCTCTTGACTGGACTTGATCTTCCTCCAGGTTTTTCCAACAGCAATGCTCATCTCTCGAGGACTTTTTGCTCTATTTTGCTCTGAAAACTAATGAAGGGTATTTATTTTTGCTTTGGGGGTTGTGTCTCCCCATACCTCAAACAAATCTCTGGGATGGTCCAGATGAATATCCTGTTCCAGGTATGGGGGTGTTTGTCATGTGGCCTTTGAGTCAGTTGTTAATGGATTTGGGTGGGTCAGCTCCACATGCAGTGGTGGGGCTGAGGGTTCTGCACCACCATGTTCTCAGGCTACTGACAGTCTCCCTGTGGTAACTCCAAGCACTCTCCAAACATCAGGTCTCCTGTCACTCAGCTCCTCAGAGACGAAACAGTAGACAGGTGTTGTCAATCTCACTTTATGATCGGCATGGGAGTTTTGACCTGCTCCATTTTTTACCTGAACTGGTTCGCCCCTCTTTAGGCAACCTGGTGTTCTCCTGCTCCTGGGAGGTCACAATATTAATAATTAAATTACTGTGGACAACCGATCAACACAGCACACCACAGCCCAGAACTTCTGGGTTCAAGCGATCCGCCTGCCTCCCGAGCAGTGGGGACTACAGGCGCATAGCACTGCGCCCATCAATCTCACTTTCTGAATGAGAGAGGGGAGGTGCGCTTATGTGTGGTGACTGCAAGTTCCAAAGACAGACCAAATGGGCCTACCTTCTGTTGGCTTGTTTCTAGCCCCCATGTATAAGATGAGCCGGTACTTTTCTAACCCAGCATTAAGAAATCAATACATAGTTTACTCCCGTGTATAAAACAACCCCCAATTTTTGGTCTCACAATTTTTTTTAAAAGATTTATTTTATTTTTTGACAGAGTCAGAGAGAGAGAGAGACAGAGACAGAGAGAAGGGGGAGGGCCCAGAGCAGTCTCTATAGTTGTACATCATCAGTTTTCAACATGATTTCATTCCACACAGGTGGGCAGGGGCCGTGCAGGGCAGAAACTAGGTTGGGGGCCTCCCGCATGGGAGGCACACCCCTGAAGCCAGGGTCTGATCTGGGGGCCAAGAACCAAATTGGGGGCCTCCTGCAATGGGAAGCACACCCCAGTTTAACATATGGGTCCACACGGGCCAGGGCCAGGGCCAGGGCCGGGATTCGATCCTTGGACTCTGGGGCTGCAAAGCGAGAGCTTAACCCGCTGAGCCATCCCGGCTTCCTCTGGTCTCACAGTTTGAGACAAAAGCATCATCTTATCCAGGAAAAAAATGCAGTGTTTTATTAAATGGTCAGTAAATTATGTCTGGATATCTGCTTCTTGTGCTAGTTTTGCCACTAGCTGACCATGGATTTCTTGTATTGCCAGGATCACTTGACTTCTCTGGGCGTCAGTTTCCAGTGCAGGGATTGGATGACATGGTCTCCAAAAATGTTGCCTGCATGATTCCTCCAAGGTTCTCTGACATCCTGCTTTCATGCTATAATCTTTTTTTTTTTTTTTAAGGTGGGGGATGAATAAAGTGGCAATATTTTATTTCCTAAAGCTTTGATTAAACTAAATTGGCTGAGTAGAGAACTGATCTCTCTCTCTACTCTTGTCTCCATATATAACAGTATAAGTTGCTAACTATATGCAAGGAAGCATTTCTTGGGAAAATTATGAGAAATGCAAATGTGGTAAGAACTCTTTTATAAAGTATACATATGATTTCTATTTCATAAAGTCAGTGATCTCTCTTGCAGTCAGAAATCATAAAAGAAAAATATCAATGAGCTGCCATGGGGGTTGTGTTAGCACCCATGAAGAGTAAAATGGCAAAATAAACGTTATATCCTAAGACATATGTCATTAATAGAGTCACTGTGATGAATTGGTGCCTAACCTTATTGTGGTATCTAAGTAGCCCTGTATTTATGACAGTTCATTAAACGATGGTGCAATGAGAAACTTTAATTGGTGCTCATTTTCAGGGTGAAATGAAGTTTTTTACCTTTTTAAAAAGCTAGTGGTCAAAACCACCAGACTAACTACCACCTTTTTCAGTTTTGGGTTTCCCAGAAAGATTTTTTTCAGAACAGACACACCATGAGTGTGGACTAGAATGGCCGCCATCTTGCTGAGGATGGTATTAATAAAATAAAAATTCATATTGTCCGCCTTGGTATTCACACAGCACCAGTGGCCTGGCAGAGCTCATCACGCAGGTACCCCCGTGCCAAGGCAGGCTGATCCAGCTATTTTCCACTTCTCCCAAGTAGTCTTCTGGATGTCTCCATCAGATCCTATGCGTTCTCTATTGCAAATCTTCCAGTGCAGTCTCTTCAGGCTCTTCATGAAATCTAAACTCTGCAAGATGGCCGAGTCAGCCCTGTTTGTTCACTGTTATGGTTCAAGTCCTGGGACAGTATGAGGTATGGAGTATGCATGTGATAAACATCTGCTGAGTGAATGAAAATCCTGGGTGATCTGGCATCTCCCTGCTCGCCTCTCCTGCCTCTTCACGAATCTCCAGCCACTCTGACCTTCTTCCAGTTTGAGAAATGTCCCAAGTTCCTGTTTGCTCCAGGCTTCAGCCTGAACTCTCTTTCCCTCTTCTTGTCTGGGTGTCTTCCATCTTCCTTCCCATAAAACCATTTGCTCAGGATTTCACCGACGGTCTCATCATATTCGGTCTCTTACCTCATGTTATTCTCTCCAACACCACCAAATTCTTCTCTTGCATTGGATTATCGAATTTGTAGTTATAAAATGGTTTGTCTAAATATTAGTTTTTAGATCGCTTTTCCTATGAGACTAGATTATTAAATTCCAAGGGGACAGGATTAGTTTCTGCTTTGTTTAAAACTATATAGTCCATATTAGTACAGTGTCTCTGATGTACTATATGCTCAATAAATATTTTGTTATTTTAGAGAAAACACTGGCATGCTAAAATTAAATATTTACTTATTCTAAATATTTAATACACATAGACACTTGTTTTAAAAGGGTAGACAGTAAAAAATAAATCCCCCGTTTCTGCCCCCCGAGACAACTTCTGCTGCATTACTATGTATCCTGTCAGAGATAATCAGTGAGAATGCACACATATTCCACATATATCCAATAAATGTCCTTTGGTGGATGAGTTAATGAATCACTTCTATTATCACAAACCCACTGTTAAAGTCTTTCTGGGGGCAGCTGGATGAGAGCTTTTCATTCTGTGCATAAAATCATATAAAGTAAGCCTTACCTAGGCAACAAAGAAAAAATTTGGCAGTGCAGAAAAAAACCCTTTTCATATTGATTCCTGTTGTCTTTGTTTATAGCTCTGGACCAGAAAATAAGCATGAGTACAGAATGTCACTCAACACCTAAAAGGTACAAGAGTTCTTTAATGAGGAAACCGAAAAGTATCTCTTTCCTCAAAACAGATCTTTCCATTGTTAGCCTTTTCTGCAGCAAAAGAAGCTCCGTAATAAACTAAGAATCATTAGGGTTCTTAATTGAGGACCTGGCTGCAGGGCCAGGAATGGATAAGGCATCTCTCTAAAACACTGGCGGGACTCACAGTCAGGCTGGCATGCTGGACCCTAGGATGCTGACCACACACAGTTCTGGGTCCGCCAACAATAGAATGAAGACCACAGAGACCCTGCTCGTTCTTGCTTCTGTTCTGATCAGAGGGGCAGTCATGCTGGCCTCTCCCATGGAAGCCGCCCACGGCCATTCTGAGCTGGTTCTAGATGCCAACATTCCTTTCCCAGGGCTGCTGTAACAGTCCTGCCCACTTGGTGGCTTAAACCAACAGAACCATGTTCTCTTTCAGTTCTGGAGGTGAGAAGTCCCAAATCTGGGTGTCAGCAGGAGCATATCGGTACTCCCTATGAAGGCTCTGGGGGAGGGGGTCCTTCCTTGCCTTTTCCAGCCTTTGATGTTGCCGGCAATCTTTGTAGGTGCATCACTCCAATCTCTGCCTCCACTGTCCCCCGGCCTTCTCTCCCATGTATGTCTGCCCATTGTCACATGACCTACTCATCAGGACACCAGTCATTAGATTTAGGGCCCACCGAATCCAGTATGACTTCAATGTTTTATTTATTTCTATTTTATTGTTTGAGAGGTGAGAGAGAGAGTTAGAAGGAAGGAGGGCTCAGGGCGGTCTCCATAAGTTGTACATCATTAGTTGTGACAGTTTCATTCCACACAGGTGGCTGTGGGGCTGTGGGGTGGGAATGGAACCGGGGGGCTCCCGCATGGGAGGCGAGAACCTTCACCGCTGAGCCATCTCCACGATTACCAGTTGCACTGCAGTTCTGTATATGGGTTTGCAAAGGGCTGGGCCCAGGAATCAAACCCCGGACCTCGAGAATGCTGGACAAGTGCTCAACCACTGAGCTATCCAGGCACCCCAGTATGGCTTCATTTTAACTTAGCTAATGACATCTGTGAAGACTATTTCCAAATAAGCCCACATTCTGAAGTTCCAGTGAGACACCAACCTTTGGAGGAACATCCAGCCTCCTACCCAGGGCAGGTGACTGTAACCAAGGAAAGCCAAAGCCCGTGCCCATCTGAAACCTCCACTGATGTGCGCAGCTGCCTTCCAACGCAGCCTCTCTCCAGCCCACAGGAAGCCAGGCGATTTCAAGTATGTCCTCCCCACACCTGCAATCAAAACCGACTCGTTCGCACCATGTGTTTTTTTTTTTTCAATCAGGTGTGGTTTCTTCTGCCTTTCACCCAAAACCTTCCCATGGCAGACATTAAGGAAGCAGCAACAACAAAACTGGAGTTTTCAATGGCTAGACAATTGCGAGATTAGACTCTCTCCAGGTGGGCCTTCCCTGAGGGAAACCGCGGTCTCGCGGCTGCCATGTGTGCTTGAAGAAGTAGCTCTTTGTTAACGTCTTGGCTGCACAGGGACAAATACAGTAGCCCACACAGGAAGTGAGATTGTCCGCCTGGCACAGTGGGGGCATTTTGGACCTCTGGGGGAGTTATGAACAGACAGGGTTGCTTTCCCTACTTTCATCTGTTTGCCAGCTCTCCTCCTGGGGCAGGAACCAGCCAGTTTGGCTCATGACAACCAAACACAGAAAGTGCCAGTTTCTGAGAATGTCGGGCACTCGAAGCATCAAGATGGTGCCTCCAGAGATAGATAAAGTTGGTTTTGTGATTGTGGGAAGGCAGTTGCTTCTGGTGTGGGAGGGCAGAAGTCGTGAGCAGTGTCCTGTCGTCTCACCAATGGCTTGTTAGGTTCTTACCTGAGGAGCTGACACATTCTGTATGTAGTAGGTGATGAACAGTTTTCCTAATTAGAAGCCTTTTCTGATAATACTCCATTCTCACCCAACCCTGTTTACTCACTTCATTCCTGATTCCTGGGCCTGCGAACTTATTAGATATACTGCCTGATTACTTAGGCAGTCTCTACAGCTCCCATTATGGGGCACAGCCTCCCCATTTGTCAAAAGAGTATAAATGTCTAGGTAAAATAGCCACACGACCATTAGAAAGATCCAGTGAAAACGGCATGTCTTCATCCAACAATATCTGGGTGTCTAGTATATGCTAGGTTTCTGCCAGGTGGGGTCTCTACTCATTCTCCAAAGGAGTCAAGAAAAACGAAGCCACCAGGGGGCTCTGACCATACCAGGCCAAAGGTGAAAATGAAACCCAAAGCCACTGGCCACCTATTCCAGGAGGGACTGCTCTTTGGCCATGACACGTGATACTATCCTCTTTGGAATAAAACCTTCCCTTGAGGGGGCAGCGTGGGAAGTGACGCATCTCTGGATGAGGTAGGAAAAGGTACTCTCAGGAGTAAGGCGCATCTGCTTCGGTCAATACTTCACTGGCCATCTGAGAGATGCTGTCACTTCATAAAGCATGGGGGACAGAGAGAATAGAAACCAAAGGGCGGGGAAGCTGGGATGGCTCAGCAGGTTAAGCGCTCACTTTGTAGCTCCGGAGACCAAGGATCGAATCCCGGCCCTGGCCCAGGTGGACCCATATGCTGAGCTGGGGTGTGCCCCCAGTT
This sequence comes from Craseonycteris thonglongyai, assembly GCA_004027555.1. NCBI lineage: Eukaryota > Metazoa > Chordata > Mammalia > Chiroptera > Craseonycteridae > Craseonycteris > Craseonycteris thonglongyai. The sequence continues at coordinate 26,868 of PVKE010006832.1, forward strand.
CAGTTCTTGCCGGGGCCTAAGCGGGAGGCTCCCGGCCCAGTTTCTGCCCTGAGCAACCCCATGCCCACATGTGGAGTGAAACTATATGGAAAACTCATGCTGTCAACTATGGAGACTGCTCTGGGCCCTCCCCATCTCTCTGTCTCTGTCTGTCTGTCTGTCTCTCTCTGTCAAAATACAATAAAAATTTAAAAAATTAAACAAACAAACAAAACAAAGGGCCAGCATGTATAGAAAGGGGAAAATGCTCACTAACTCACCAGTCAACGTGTACTGGCTTGAAAGTGTTAATAAAATGAACATTTCAAAAGATCATAGGCAGAAACTCCAACTTAAAGGATGATGGGAAGGGAAGCTGCTGCCCTTTGGAGTGACTGAGGGAGTCGCGCTGGACAGCAGAGTCACAACGTGGGACCAAGGGAAGTACGTCTGCTCTAGAGTCAAAAGAATTGTTTTTCACATCCTTGTTCTGCCAGGTGTTAGCTTCGGTCCCTTAGGGATGTCCCTTAATGCCTCTGAAGTCAAATTCCCTAAAACTGAGACTACCAAAGGAGAATAAAAGAAAATATAAAGTAGTTGACACGTGGAAGTCTGTCAATAAACAAGTGGTATCAGTAACACAAAGTAAATTAGGGGAGAAATTAAGCACTGGCAAATTACCAAATTCTGTTATGTGTGAAAAAAGCATGAGGTATAAGAGGCAATATCACAAAATATTCATATGAAGTATTAATAGAAACCTGAATTACTTCTAGAGTACAAGGATCCCCTAAGGCTATAAATGGAAAGCTCAACCACATATAGATATATGTTAAAAAATAGACACACATTTTAAAAGATGTTATCTAGGTATTACTTTTTAAAGTTGAATTGAATTACAGTAGCAATGTGCAGTTTGACGTTTGCTTAAAAAATGGCATTACTTAAACAAACACTAGCGTCAACGTGAAGCAGGCAGGACAGTCAAAGAAAATGGTAAAAGCACAGTTGTCATTCCAGAAGTGCAAGACCATTTTGAAGTGGTATTTGAAATTCAAGAATGTTGTGGAAGTACAATGACTATAGAGGCATGAGTATGCAACCAAAACTCCAACATATCTAACAATTGCATGCATTGGTGGTAAGTTTGAGATTCATGGTAAATTGAAATGGCATGTGCAGCGATACAAATGGACACTTTGATCAACGTTGCTCAAGCAGTTCCCTGTAATCAAAAGTGTCTGGACACTGATGGTAACCACTTTGAGCACCTCTTGTAATTGCAGAAATCAAATGTGACTTTTATGTATCTTTTGTTATTAGTATATATTAATTATTACAATTTTAATAGCTTTTCCTTTCTTAAAATGTGATTTTTGACACCCTCTGTATCTGTGATTATATGATTAATAATCCATACACAATACATATGGTATGATCTTATGATCATATTGTAGATGGAGATACACACGAATGCCTATTTGAGTTCACAAAAGTATCTGGGTAGAACAGAAACCACTAACAGTTTGACTGCCAGTCCTGCCATCTTTAAACGTCATTCCCCAGGGAAGGGTATTTCGGGGATGACCCACAGGTTCTTTTGAAATTGACTCAGCACATTAACCAGAGCCCTTTGGGTTTTGCTTTTGGGCCCTTTGTCTGGACTCATAATAGGTAAATTGGGGTGCAAGGCCCCTCCAATTCAAGCTGCTACAAACCCACAGTTACTTAAAGAAGATTCAAACTTTCACAGGCCTGAATAAAATCTCAATATTTCAGAGATTATTTTTCCAATATGGAAATTTGGCCTTGATAAAGTGGACTCAAATTATAAAGTAGAAAACCCTAAAGGAATGTCTACGATTTCCCCCTTCCTTCTTTCTTGCTGATTACTTTATATGATCCACATGACAATAGTACTGAGTTCAAGTAAACCAATATTTATGGAGCTCCTACTATGGATTGGTACTATTCAAAGTGCTGGAGATGTAACAGTTAATAAACAGCTACCTTTTTCTGTGAAGGGCCAGACAGTAAGTATTTTCAGTTTTATGGGCCAAAATGTGTGACTGACAGTCTCTGTCATAACTAGTCAGCTCCGCTATAGTAGCAGAGAAAAAGCCAGAGACAGTATGTCAACGACGAGAATGGCTGGGTTCCAGGAGGGCATTTCTTACAAAAACAAGCATGGGCCAGATGTGGCCCGTGGGCCACAGTGTGCTGACTCTCTTCCTCACAGAGTCTAGGAATGCTAGGACCTATATTCTGGAGGTAGGAGACAGGCAATAAACATAATAAGCTGCCATTTCAAACAGGGTGGTCAGGGTAAGCCCTACTGAGAAATTGACATTTTAACCACTATTGGAAGTTGATGAGGGAATTAACTTTGAAAGACAAACATCCTAGGAAAAGGACTGAAGGCATAAAACCCCTGCAGTGGGAAGAACCTGGAAGACAGGGTGGCTGGTGTAGAGCAAGTGAGAGAAATAGGAGGAAGACAGGGAGAGCGGATCACTCACGGCCTTGCAGATCAGGGTGACCCCAATGGGAGATTCTGAGCAGAAGTGTGTTCTGATGTCTGTGTTCAAAGGACGCTGTTGAACAGGGACTGTAAGAGCAAGAGTGACAACAGGTGGCCTGCAGGACACTGCAATACTCCAGGTGACGACTGAGGGTGGATTGGACCAGGGAGGAGGAAGATGACAAGAAAAAGAAAGTGTCAGAAGTGGAAAGGAAGAAGTAAAATTGTCTCTATTTGCAGATGAGATGATTTTATATATAAAAAATCCTAAAGACTCCACCCAAAACTGTTCGATCTAATCAATGGATATAGTAAAAGTGCAGGATACAAAATGAACATGAAAAAATAAAATCAGTAGCATTTCTGTATGGTAACAGTGAATTATCTGAAAAAGAAATAAAAAAAAAATTTCATTTACAACAGCCTCAAAAACAGTAAGATACTTAGGCATAAATGTAACCAAAAAAGTAAAAGATCTCTATACTTAAAACTACGAGATACTGATGAAACAAAGTGAAATAGACACAAATAAATGAAAAGGTATCCTGGATTGATGGATTAGAAGAATACTGTTCAAATCTGCATACTACATGAAGCCATATCTAGACAATGCAAGCCATATCTAGATTCCAATGGCATTTTTCACAGAAGTAGGAAAAACAATCCTAAAATTTACAAGACCCTTGAAGAGTCAAAGCTAGCTTGAGAAAGAAGCAGGAGGTTCTACATTTCCTGATTTCAAGCTATATTATAAAGCTATTGTAATTGAATAGTGCTGGTATAAAAAAGACACATAGACCAATGGAACAGTTGATAGCCCAGAAATAAACTCATGTACACATGGCCAACTAATATGTGACAAGAATGAAAAGATTACACAATGGAAAAAAGACAGTCTCTTTAATAAATAGTGCTGGGAAAACTGCACATTCACATCCATAAGAATGGAAAAGGCCCTTGACGTGATTCTTAGAAATTATGTTTTTGGATAGGACACCTAAAGTATGAGCAACAAAATAAAAAATAAACAAGGAGGTCTGCCTAAAAAAGCTTCTGCAAAGAAAAAAAAATCAACAAAATAAAAACATGACCTGTGGAATAGGAGAAAATATTAGCAAACCATGTATCTGGTAACGGGGTAAAGCCAAAATATATAAAGAACTCATACAACCCAACATCAACAAAACAAACACTACAAATAAAACATTGGCAAAGCGCCTGAATGGAGATATTTCCAAAGGAGATATACGTAGGAATGGCCAACTGGTACATGAAAAGGTGCTCAACATCACTAGTCATCAGGGAAATGCAAATCAAAACTACAAGGAGATACCACCTCTGCCTATTAGCCAAAAAGACAAGAGATATAAGCAATGCTGGCAAGGACATGGGGACATAGAAACACTTGTGCACTGCTGGTAGAAATAAAGCTAGTTCAACAGCCATGGGAAATAGCATGGAGGTTTCCCAAAAAATTAAAGATAAAATTAACATATGATCCAGTAAGTCTACTTCTGGAAATATATCTGAGGAAAATGAAAACACTATGCTGAAGAAATTTGCAGCAGCAATATTTATAATAGTCATGTTTACAGCACCAGTATTTACAACAACCAAGACATAGAAACTAACCAAGTGTCTATCAGCACATAAATGATTAAAGCAGCAGCTGTACATCTATGTAATGAAATATTAGCCACAAAAAATGAGTCTACCATTTGTGACAACATGGATGGATCTTGAAGGCATTATGCTTAAGTGAGTAAGTCATACAAAGTCTCACTTATTTGCGGAATCATAAATAAATAAAAACCTCAGAGAAAAAAAGATGAGATTTGTGGTTACCAAAGGCAGACGGTGGGGAAGGGGAGAACTGAATGATGGTGATCAAAAAGCACAAACTTCCAGTTATAAATAAGTACTAGGGATATAATGTACAACATGATGACTGTACTCATATTTAACAGTGATGCAGGTGTATTTGAAAGTTAAGAGCATAGATTATAAGAGCTCTCATCACAAGAAAAAAATCAAAAATATTTTTTCTTTCTTTTTTTTTGTATCTATGAGATAATGGATATAACTAAACTTATTGTGGTACCGGTAAGTCAAGTCATTATGACTTAAACTTACATAGTGTTTGCAAGTCATATCTCAATAAAACTGGAAAAAAACACACACTATGTATTCAACTATGGACATTTTGTTAATCCAGGCAGCAAGCAATCAAACAGTGTATATAAAAAATGTGGGATTCTATTTTAGTCATCAAAAGGGAGGTAGGGGGAAGGAGAGAAAGGCAACCTGAGATTTTATGTAACACTTTGAATTTAAATATATGATCATATTCATATTTTTTGATTTTACAACATACCATTTTCATTTTTTAAATATGCATTTAATATTTTCTAATTACAAAAATATACATGCTCATCAAAGAAAATTTAAAGAACAGAGTAAGTATAAAAAAGTAAATTTTAAAATATCTTAATGTACCATACAGAGATAATTTATCAGCCATAAAATCCCAGACCATTTCAATTTAATTTTACTGTACATACATATTACAAACACAATTATTTTTTCACTTAACTGAATTACTGTTATATAGTTTTTTTGTTTTGTTTTTGACAGAGACAGACAGAGAGAAGAGGGAGGGCCCAGAGCAGTCTCCATAGTTGTATGTCATCAGTTTTTGACATGGTTTCATTCCACACAGGTGGGCAAAGGCTATGCAGGATGGGAACTGGGATGGGGGGGCCTCCTGCATGGGAGGCATGCCCTGTTAACTGGGGGCTGAACAGCGGGCCTCCCATATGGGAAGCTCACCCCAGCGAGAACCGAACTGGGGGCCTCCCACATGGGAAGCACACCCTAGTTCAACGTATGGGTCCTCATGGGCCAGGGCCGGGATTCGATCCTCTGACCCTGGGGCTACAAAGTGAGCGCTTAACTTGCTGAGCCATCCCGGCTTCCCCAAGTTAGTTTTTAAAATCTTATTTTATTTAACTATATGATATATTTCCCTTTGCTCATAGATATTGCTCGACAATTTTTAATATCTTCACAAAAGTTTATCATGTAGATATATCACAAATAACCCTACTTCCTTTGTTGGGCATTTGGCTATTCTCCAAGTTTTCATTTGCATATACATTGCTATGAGGGCAATTTTAAGTTTAGTTCTGTATGTGCATCTCTAATAATTTCCTCAGGATAAATTCCTAGAAATAAAAATTCTAAATCAGATCACACAATTCAAAAAGTTTGCTACTTATTACAAGTTAATGATTCTCACTACCACCACTTCTATACCACATAATATTAGAAGTCCTAGCCATACCAATTATACAAGGCAAAGAAATAAAAGGCATCTATCCATATTGGAAATGAAGACATAAAACTGTCATTACTGGCAGATGACTTGATACTCTCTATATAGAAACCCCTAATGATTCCACCAAAAAATTATTAGCATATATGACTTCAATAAAGTTGCAGGATACAGAATCAATATACCGTATTTTCCGGCGTATAAGATGACTTTTGAAACGAAAAAAAGTCAACCGAAAATCGGGGGTCATCTTATACGCCGAGTATATCCCGAAAAACGTCTCCACATGCCGCTAAACGAATTTTCCAACTCGGTCCCGCACCAATCACTGCAAGGCTGCTCGGACCGCCTCTCTAACTCAGCCAATCCGAGCAGGCTTTTTATGCATGCAATATACATGTTCTGTACCCGAAGCTACACTGTGTTCTAGTAAAAAGCCTGCTCAGATTGGCCAGAGTCAGAGAGGCGGTCTATTATAACCTTTGAACCTTTGCTTGTTGTGATTGGCTCACCGTGGTACATACGTACAGAAATCTGTCACATTTCTATACATCAATAATGAACAATCAGAAGAAGAAATTAAGAAATCAATCCCATTTACAAATGCATCAACAATAAAAAAAAAACAAACCAAGAAATAAATTTGACTAAGATGTATATAGACCTGTACTCTGAAAATTGTAAGACATTGAACAAGATACAAATAAATGTTAAAATTTCTATGCTCAGAGTAATATTAAGATTAAATAAAATTCCTATTAAAATTCCAATAGCATTCTTCTCAGAATTAAAACTAATCCTAAAATTTATATGGAACCACAAAAGACCCCAAGTAGTCAAAGAAATCATGAGAAAAAGCCCGAAGTGGGAGGTATTACACTCCCTGATATCAAACTATAATACAAAGCTACAATAATCAAAACAGTACGGTACTGACATAAAAACAGATATACAGATCAAAAGACTGGAATGAAGAGCCCAGAAAAACATCCTCACTTATATCATTAATTTATCTATGACAAAGGAGGCAAGGATATACAATGGAGTAAAGAAAGTCATTTCAATAAGAAGTATGGGAATAACTGGACAGATACGTGCATAAAAAATAAAATTGGACCACTTTCTTATACCATTATACAAAAATAAACTCAAAATACATTAAAACATTTAAATGTAAGACCTGAAATATTAAAACACCCAGAAGAAAATATAGGCAGCAAACTCTTTGACAATAATCTTACTAGTATCCTTTTAGATATGTCTCCTCGGGCAAGGGTAATAAAAAAAAAATAAACAAATGAAACTACATCAAACTGAAAAAGAGTTTTGCACAGCAAAGTAAACCATCAACAAAATTAAAAGACAACCTACTAAATGGGAGAAGATAGTTGCAAATGGTATTTTAATAATACATCCAAAAGAGGTTATATACAAAATATATAAGAAACTCATACAGCTTAACATTAAAAAAAAATCTGATTAATAAATGGGCAGAGGACCTGAACAGACATTTCTCCAAAAAGGACATACATATGTCCAACGTACGTATGAAAAAGTGCTCAACATATCACCTCACTACTGTCAGAATGCTATCATTAATAAATCAACAAAGAACCCTCATACACTGTTGGTGGGATTGTAAATGGGTGCAGCCACTATGAAAAACAATACACTGGTTCTTTAAAAAATTTAAAGTGCAGCCACCATACAATCCAACAATTCTATTTCTGGGTATTCATCCAAAACAAACAAAAACACTAATTAAAAACTCATGTATACCCCTAATGTTCACTGTAGCATTATTTCCAACAGCTAACAGATGGAAGCAAACTAGGTATCCATTAATAAATGAATGGATAAAGATGTGGTATATGAGTATACATACATATGTATATACTATATACAAACACACCTACATATATATGCACAACGGGATATTATTCAGCAATAAAAAGGAATAAAATCATGCCATTTGCAACAACATGCATGAACCTAAAGTGTATTATGATAAGTGAAATAAATCAGAGAAAGTGAAATAACATATGATCTCACTTGAATGTCATATCTAAAAAAAAGCAAAAACAAAACAAAAAAAACAGAATGAACAAATCAACAAAACTAAACATACCGATAGATATAGAGAACAAGCTGATGATTGTCAAAGGAGAAGGGATGAAGAATGGGAATTAAAAAAAAATTTAACACCGTAGAAAATTAAATCAGAGACAGGAATAATGTTGGAAACTCTTTTTAAAAAAGAAATATTCACACCCTTTTGTCCTATTCTTTTAAATTACTCTTCCAAGTTATCAAAACTAGTATCTTCAAATAGAAATGTCTCATCATTTTGCAGGAAAAAAACATTTTGCCACTTATTGTCAAAGTGCTAGCTAGCACTCATCTGGAGAGAAATTTATATCCCCAATAGCAGTGTATAAGAATGTTCATCTCATGTTACCCTTCTAGTACTTAATACTATCCTAAAAATATCCACACATTTTTCATTGTTACACATTTCTTATTTTTGCTTTGATTTGTGTGTTTTTTTGTTTGTTTGTTTTTATTACTAGTGAATCTGGACGTTTTTGAACATTTTTTTTGAGATATTTCCTCCTAGTGGATGTATGTATATTAGCCATATTTCTATCTAGAGTGTTCAACTTTAAAATAATTATTCGTAAGAGTATATTGTGATATTTTTACTAAATATCACATTAAACTAAATGTCACATATATTTATTTTGCTTTGCTGCTGGTTTAACTTTAGATGACATCTTTCCAATCAACAGGAGAGGGACTGTTCTTCCTCCCGCACAATTAAAAAATATTAGGCTGAGACAAGGACTGCAGCTACAAAATGTCCATCAACCCGACCCCAAACAGGTGATGGTGCCTGGAGACTCCTCATCTCACAGCAAAGGTTCTACCAGGAAGTAATCCAGAGACAGGAAGTACAGATCTGGGTGGGCAGCCTCTCTATGTAATTCACACATATCCTAAGTCCCTCAGGAATTTTTCTTGTGTTTCGATTCAGGCTTATCCCATGCTCTCCTGATCCTGATCTTAGAGGTTCATGTGTGCAACTGGCAGGAGATGACGTAGGTGTACATTCACCACCGTCCGTCTGAGATCACGCCGCATCTTCACACACCTTCTGTCTGCAGGCTATACGGTGCTGGCAGCCCTCTTTGTTAGTACAGTTCTGCTTGGATGTGTCTTCGCCTACATACACGTTACTGCTGATAAGAACAAAGCTGCCGATCACAGCTGTTAAATAATCGGTTATAGAGTGACTGCAAATATAGTTTCTACAAGGGGTGAGGTGTCGAGTGTGCACATTTATACAACTTCTTTGGTGTCACTAAAATCCCTTAGAGGGGAAGCTGGGATGGCTCAGTGGGTTAAGCGCTCACTTTGCAGCGCCAGGGACCAGGGATCGAATCCCGGCCCCGGCCCGTGCGGAACCATATGCTGAACTGGGAGCTCCCCCAGTTCAGTTCTCTCTGTCTCTGTATCTCTCTCCCTCTCTCTCTGTCAAAAATAAAAATAAATAAAAAAATATATATTTAAAATCCCTTAGAAAAATGACATGATAGGAGCCGATATTCTGAAGTGACAAGAAACATACTTGAGTTTTTTTCTTTCTCCGTTTCACAGCTCTTAACTACCAGCCACGGGCAGAAGTCACTACTTCTTCAGCTGAGAAATACTGCTTTCCAAAATCCTTTGGCAGAATCTCCCAGAGATTTGTTTTTCTCCTCCTTCCTAATTTAGCAAGTCTTTAAAGGAAAAAAAAAGAAAAAACTGACAAATTGATGTGAGAACAAACTAATTTTGCATTTCATGGAAAGTTTCAGGGTTCATCATCTACAATCAACAAAAGTGGACAAGATAATTTGGGGGGGAAAAGTAAACAAAAATATGTATATACCCCATGATCAGATGGTTCTTTATTCAAGAAGCAATACATGATACAAATGGAAGATTTTATTAAAATCATTTGTATGGAAAGTTAACATAATATCTTGGCAGTGAAGAAAAATTTTTAATAAAGCTAAAGAGTGAGTTATGCGAAGCAGCAGAAGAGTGAACAATGTTAACTGTGACATTTAAATAATTACGTGATTTTTAATTATTCTTTTGATAACAAGCAGCTTTGTGAACATCTATTCAAGGAACTGAAATCTGTGCCTACTAGGGAATTTGTAGTGGAATTAGAGCTATGTTTCCTGCCTTTGGTAATTTTTAAAGAAACAAATGGAAATGGTTGTAAGAACTTATAAAAACCAACTACCTAATAAATTAAAAGGTAAGGTGGTAAGCACCAGGAAGGAAAAGCGAACACAATATACATAAACACACTGTACAGTTGACCCTTGAACAATGTGGGGTTAGGGGTACCAAGCCCCCCCCCAACTCAGTTGAAAATCCACATACAAGCTTTGACTCCCCCAAAACTTAACTACTAATAGCCTACTGTTGCCTAGAAGCCTTACCGATATCATAAGTCTATTAACACATATTTTGTGTGTGATATGTATATTATATACTGTATTCTCATAGTTAGAGAAAAGAAAATCTTAATAAGAAAATTATAAGAATGAAAAAAATGCACTAACAGTATTTACTGAAAAAAAAAAAAAATTCCCGTATTAAGTAGACTCGCTCAGGTCAAACCCGTGTCGTTCAGGGTCAATTGTGATTGTCTGCAGGACAGAGCAAGAGAGAACAGCAGTGGCGCTGAGAGAAGCGACCAGTCCAGCCCACGCCAACCCCTTATTTGTTCTTGGCTGTCAGGGGTTTCCGGCTGATCTTTTTCGATTTGTCATTATTTTTCTTCGGCGGTTCTGGATTTGCCTGCATGTGTCTGCCGTAGAGACTGAAAAGAGAGAGGGAGAAACTGTGAGACGTGCCTTACTAACAACACAAGACAAGCTTCTACTGGCAGAGCTTTAAAGAACAGATTCACCTCCAGGAATATTCAGAGAGCCAAAGAAAACCAAATCATCCCTTCTGCTTGCTCTGGGTCACACACTGCGTTTAAGACTTAAACACGCACATACACACCAGCCCCACCCCTGCTACAATGAGGTCCGATTCTGACAAGTCTCTTGGAATTTCACACTCACTGGGCCAGTTGTGAAAACAGCAAAGGCCTGGGAGAACTGACAGGGCTCAGCCCAGCCGCTCCAGACTGAAGCTGCAAAGGCTGTGAGTGCGTCCGTGACAATGACAAAAATTGGGTTGAACTGAAGAGATGGAGTGTCCATTTAGTGGAAAGTGAGCTCCATGCCTGGCCTGAAAACCCAGGGGCTGGATAATGTGACAGAGAGCAATGGTGTCCGAGCCAGCGCTCGCGGCTCACGTGTGATTGATGGTGCTGGGTGGCGACCACACATCAATGTCCTGTTAGTAAGGACTGCTGATTAAATGTTGACAAAGTACCCTACAATTACGGCCCATGGCATTCACTGCAGCGCAAACCAGCTCTGCACAGAGAGGACTGAATAGAACAGCAGATAGTAATTAATTGATAATTTATGAGTAATTCTGATGACACTAAATTAAAACCCACCTGAAAATAAATACAGCGCAACGCTTTTTGATATAACTATGTCCTCATGAGAGCGTGGGGGCTGGGGGGGGGGGGGGGGTGTGGGTTTCTGCTGAAGGAAGGCATTGCCTGTCTCTGCGTTTGCAATTGCCTCATGCCCAACGAACGAGGGCTACGACACAAAGCCGGACCCCTTTACACAGTGCCCTGGTTCTGAGGTCCACGCAGGAACTGGAGCCCTCACCTGCTGCTTGCATTTATCATGTGCACAGTGCAGTTACTGGGGATACCCTGAGGGTCCCCCAAGTTGGTGGGCAAAGGGATGCACACACAGCTGCTTGATTGACTGATCGAGGGCTTAGCAAAGCTGGACAACAGGGTTCTGATAGGTCGTCCTGTATTCCATCCTCTCCAGAGGCTTCTAAGTGTCTCCTTAGAAGAGGTTTGAGCAGGTTCCACCATCAGGGATCACGGGGACAGGTCTCTGTCCCCAAGGACTTCACAATGCAGGGTCTGGGGCCAGCAGCAGACAACCTACAAGCCAGGTGCTGGCACTGTTCTCCAGGTCCAGAAAGGGGCCAGCTTTTGGGTCGGGAGGTACTGCATGTCTTAGGCAGGAAATGGGAGAACTGGCAAGCTAGCTGACAACTTCTGAAAGTTAGCGCAGACTTTGTGCTAAACTAGTGGAGAGAGGCCCCGGCCGCCCTGGCCTCTCCGGCCTCCCCGGCCTGACAGGGGGCCACCCTGTGACCCCACAGGAAAAACATCTCCTTCCTCAGAAGAGACTGCACCCAGAAACACGGGTCTTTAAACCCACAAAGTCCCCTCTCCCGTCCACGTTAGAAAGGACCACTGATTTCCCTGTGACACACATACGTCATGAATACCTGTGGACCCTGGATCCCAGGTAAAGAGCCACTGGCTTAGGTAAAAAGCCAGTCCAGCTTGGCTCCCTCAACCCCAGAGACGCCCTTGACCCAACTGTCCAGCACCTGTGATGGTCACCTTACGTGGCAAAAGGGATTCTGCAGAGATGTTTAAGGATCTTGAGATGGGTGGATTATCCTGGATTATCTGAATGGAGGGGGTTCCACCCTATGAACCCCCTTCCATCACCCTTCCCACGAGATGCCCACATGCATCAACCAGGTCAGCAAAACCCTGAGCCAAAGCAGACGCTTCTGTTAGGTGCCTTCCCTCGAGGACATCCTCTCTGGGACATCTGTAGCCTCTCCCAGCCCTGCCTGCTCCTGCTCCCAGGCTGCAGCTTTCCTCATGCTCAGGGCTCAGCTACAGTGCCATGAGCCCAGAGAGAGGCCTCGGGTAGCCAGGCCTAGGTCTCTCCCCTGGCACAACGCCAAGGTCTGCCTCTGCTCTGCGCATCCGCAGGTCCCAGGATCTAGCTTCCGCTGCGCAGATGGTTCACAGCCTCGCGTATCTCTTCTCTATGTTCCATGCCCGGTCCCCCAAGGGAAAACATACACACATTCTTACTCACACAACACATTAAACTTTAAGGGTTACAAAAATCTGCAGGCATACAACTCCGTGGTTGACGCACTTATAAGTCGGCAGTAGTGGTATGGCTAAAAATGAGGTCAGGGGAAGGGGAGGAAAAGTGAGGCTTAGCTAAGACCACATCCTCAATGAGGGCACAAAAGGCTTCACAGTGGGGTGAGGGGTGACCTGGATGGTGGTCATTCAGCAAATTAATTTGAGACATGGGTGCAAAAGCTGCTGGGGACTCAGTCAGCAAACCTCTTTTGAAGCAGGAACTGGAATGTTCCACTGTTTCCACTCCTGCCTTTTTATATGCAGAAGCCACTGTGCCTGTACTTCCTCTGGGCACATGGTTAGCACCCCTCACCCACACCAGGCCTCAGTTCCTCCATCTGTAAAAAACAATGTGGTTGTCCTCTCAGGGTGGCAGTGGTGGTTAAATAAGCCAGCACCATGGCAAACACAGTCAGTGGCCAGCAAACACCTGTTGAGAAACATGACTGACGTGGGGTTACAGTCAGAGTGATGAAATACAGATAGTTATATAATTACTTTTTACATCTTCAGGGCTTTCTCCTTGGGGGACAAAAAAAAAAATGACATGGCGTTTTCTATCAATGCCAAATCCCCAGAGCATCTCTGGAAGAAAGACTTTCATCCTTTGAAGAAAGCAACGAAGGCAGAGCTGAGCGCAGTGCCCCACTAGCTGGCTGAGTCACCTGCCTTCTCTGTGTGACCCTGCCGCTCCTCCAACTGGGTGGGCAGATGCACTCACTCAGCAGCCGTTCCCACGCAGAGACAGCGCTGTGCACAGAGCTACGGACAAGTGTCCCTGGGTCCTCGATGTTGGGCTCCGTTTCTGGCTCCATGGGCCCTCCGCTTGGTGAGTGGGGTAGGCAGAATAATGCCCCCCCCCCCCAAATGTCCACATCCTACTCCCTGAAACCTGTAAATATGTTGGAAAAGGAACTCCGCAGAGGCCATGAAGTCTAGGGACTTGGGCTGCAAGGACGAACTTGGTTTATTCGGGTGGGCCCACTGGGCCCTTACCAGAGAAAGGCAGGAGGGTCAGAGTCAGACTTCTGCACCTGCCACCCTGCTGGCTCTGAAGGTGGAGGGAGGGACTATGAGCCAAGGAGTGTGGGTGGCTTCCAGAAGCTGCAAAGGCAAAGAGGTGCATTTGGCTCTCGAGCCTCTTAGGGCGGGGGTGGCGAACCTATGGCACGTGTGCCCAAAGTGGCACGCGAAGCAATTGTTTTGGCACGCGGAGCTGTGAATACCATTTAAAAAATTATTGTTTATGCTCTTATAGACATAAAAATAATCAATACCTCTATCTCACTCGATGGGTTGGCACGCGAGTCGAGCGAGTATACTCTCATTTCATAAACTTTAGCACTCGCTCACCAAAAGGTTCGCCATCCCTGACCTAGGGGAAGCTACCCTGTGGCCGCCTGGATCCCACACTTCCAACCTCTGGACCTGTACAACAGGAGGTTCATTTCGTTTTCAGTCACTGAATTTGTGGGTAATTTGTTACAGTAGAAACAGGGTACTCAGTCAGTGAACTCCACTGGGCCATACACTCGGCAGCCTATTAAGAAGATTCTACTTAATTAATTCAGCAGGAAAAAAAAAGGAAGAAAATTTCTGGGGTAGCAGCTCAGGTAGCTGACAAGAAGGAAAAGTTAAAAACTAAGTTTCGGAAAGGGCACAAAGTGTGCTCTAAGAAACAAAGGTGCTGTTCTCGTGGGAAGAACGGGAACAGGCAGCAAAGTATCTACTGCAGTTACACTGGAGGGTCCGGGCCCCTCTGTTCTCTGAGGCTAACACTCATGGCGCATGTTCTGAATGTAACTGGGGTTAATTTATAGAAGGTCATGGAAGGTCACTGAGTGATGATGGTGCGGAGAAGTCAATGCCATTGAAAGGAGTTTTATTTTTGTGCCGTTCCAGGGGGCATGTCACCCAGGGACCCACGGGGAAGTACCAGGGTCCATCAGGAGGCAGAAGGAATGAGTGAGTGAGCAGGGCCCAGAGCCCTCATGGTGGTTTCATGGAAAGGAATAGGGTGAGGCAGGATGGAGAGTGTGAGCGAGTTCAGGATTGGATAGTCTGAATAATTTCAGCAGACTCCGGGTGACAAGGGTGGTCTCTAATGGTCTGTGAACCGGGGACAGGGGAAACATTGTCTTGGTGCATGCAGGTTAGAAAAAGGAGGTGGCTGAGGGTTAAGGCTTTGCTTCGGTTGGTTTGTACATGAATGGGATCCCTGAGGAGAAGTAATCTGCCGGCTCTAGGAGCTAGCTAGCCCAAGGAAGGGCAGTCTCTCCCCAGCCAGCAAGACACCATGTCCAAGCATCATAAAAAAACAGAAAAAAAACAAAACAAAAAACGTGATGAATTCATACCACCCACAGCCTTTGGAGTTTAGTGCTCCTGACCACACTGTATCCTCCACTCTTGGACTTGTCCCCTTAGGGCCGTGGTGAATGCTGACCCTGTTCCTTCTACCTCCTCCAGGAGAGAAACTCCCCACCATGGGGAGACCCTGGCACTTCCCAGACCAGCAGGCCCCCCTGGGTGCTCTGCTCCGGTGGCAGCTGCCCCCCTGCCCTGAGGGCCCCTGGAGGACAGGCCAGGGCTTCACTTGCCTCTGCATCCCCACACCCTGCTTGGCTCTGAGCACCGCATGACTCTGGGCAAGTGACTAATTTGCCAGTCTGATGTCCTCACCTGCAAAACGAGGACAAAAATTTCTGGCTCCCTTGCAGGGCTCAGGAGGAGATGGACTGAGACACAGAAAAGCTCCTGTCCAAAGGCACAGGGCAGGTGTTGCAGGACAGCCCCTTAGGAAGGGCCATGACTCAGGCCAAGCTGGCCAGTTCCTTCTGGTTCCCGGACACTGGCTCCGCACAGAGCACAGCGGAAGGCCACCTTGCCATCAGATCCCTTCTGAGAGAGGTTTCTGGCACAAGGTCACCAACACAGTAGCTGCCACCTATGGACAAACTACTCAACCCAGAAAATGAAGGGAACCTTCGGCAGAGTCTTAGAAGATCCTGTCTGCCCGGAACTCTGAGGTTTCCAGATGAGAATTCGGAGATGATTCAGGAGGGGAAAACAGAACACCAATGAAGTACAATCTAAAGCGACAGGAAGGGATCAGTGTCGCTCAGGAGTCTAATGAAAAGGCTCAGCCACTGAAGGTGACACTCAAAGGTGAAATGTCTGTGGAGGTTCTCACCCTGGGACAGGAGTGAGAAGCACCAAGCAGCCGCAAGGGCTCTCCAGGGGTCCCTGCAGGATGACCCCTGCCCTGAGCAGCCACCTGAGGACTCCCCACCGGACACCAGCACCAGAGCCATCCTCAGGAAGGACTCCATAAACCGCTGCGGTCACCAGGCCGTTCCCTTTGAAGGCATCTCATGAAAGCAGCCGGCATAGCAGCCACTTCAAGCTCCACTCCTGCCTGTTGACATCTAAGACTACACAGCCACAAACACCAGCCTGCCAGAATTGAAAGAAATTCTGCAACATACATTATGCTAAGCATGATGAGAAGCATGCTCTTCTATTACTGATAGAAAATTTCATTTACTATGTGCATCTTCATTTTTTTAAGAAAAAAAATCCATGAGTCTTATCCTTCCTGTTGGATCCAAGGGTCGCTCATAGAGCCTCAGCCCCTACACAGCTGCCACAATGATGACCGCTGTGGATTACACGCTTCTTTCTGAAAATTTCCTCCCTTGATTGCAACGCACTATCCCGGTTCTTATTCTCTCTCCAGACACTTGCGCAGTTCTTGTGTTTTTGCTGTTATGTCTTTGCAGTCTCTGCCTTGAACGATCATCTGATTTTATAGCTTCAGTCATTATGTCTAAGCAGCAGCCCTTCAAGTTATCGCCATCTTCAACCCCCACTGTGCCTCATTCCCACTTGTCCACAGCTTTTAAACCAACCAAGTCACGTAACAGTTCCCGACCCCAGTGTCCACAGGGCTGTCCCTCTCCATCTCTAGATCTTCAGGATCAAAACTGAAGTTACATCTGCCCCTTTTTTTTGTCACCACATGAATCAAGTTTGATTGTCACTTCATCTACAATAGGCATGCTTAGCCTGGGACCAGGGAAGGATCCGAAACTGTAAGCAAAGCTGCATGTATATTTTTCAGTGGAAGGGAACACAGCTCTCAGCGGCTTCTCAGAAGGTTCATAACGAAGTGATTAGCTCCTTTATGGTGCATATTCTTATTTTCATCATGCTATGATTTTATCCATTCGCATTTTCGCCTACCCTGTCACATGGACACCAGATTAATATCACAGGTTTCTCTTTGGTCTCCCTGATGCCAATCCATTCCCTCCGCTAGCATGTCCTACACACAAGGGACAGAATAATCTCTCTTGGTTTACACATGGAGAATAGCATCCACTGCCCAGTGGATCAAGGACCTAGCCGGGTGCATGGCACAGATCAGCCTCAGAACATGTCAAGTCACACTTAGCTTCCCCAGCCTCACCTCTCTGTTCACTAACAGACCTGAGCACAGTACAGCTGGTGTAGAGCGCAGAAAGATGAATCAAGAGTGAATTCTGCCACCTATCAACTGAGTAACCTGGAAGTCACATCTCTTTCCAGAATACCTGTTACCTTCACTGGCAACTGGGAGTATCTGCACATGTCTGCCTTGTCTGTGCTTTGGACCATCTGAGTGACCTCAGTTCACTGAAGTGCAATTGAAAACACAAGTGCTAAATCAATCTGAGGCCTAGAATGAGCCGTTCCTGCTGGCCACCGTGTTCCTGGTCTGTTTTTTGTTTGTTTGTTTGTTTGTTTTGCTGTTCTGTGTTACTACTGTTACTACCGCTTGGGATGCCTTCCTGGGTCCTTTCTATCATACAATTCAGATGCCATCCATATTTTTAGGTGTCTCACAGCAGCCCTGCCTGCCTGATTTCTGCCTTTACAAAATACTATGGGATTTATCAGGCTTTCACCATTGAGTCCTTGACGATACATAAAGCAATGCCTGATCTTTCTTGGCTTGTTATATCAAATTACCAGTAGCACGCCTTGAGGGCAACATGTGACAACTAAGGCTGCCATTCGTTCATTCGGCGTACTGTCACAACAACCCAATGAAGCAGAAGTAGGGGCTTTTATTATCTCCGTTTTTCAAATGAGGAAACGGAGGCTTAGCACGTTTAAGTTCAGACAAACCCAGTCAATCACTCCCCAAGCTCAACCTCTTCAGCACCCAGTTATTTTGTCTCCCATCTTTGTCTCAGTGCTGTCTTCTTAATAAGCTGACCACTTTTTTTTTCCTTGAGTGTGGGGACTGCAGTCTTCACTTAGTCTGTATTCTATATACGCACGGCTCTGTTGGAAGCACGTTGTATGCTATGTAAATATTGTGTTTCAGAATGCCAGGTATACGAGAGGTACAATATGCTGTTTTAAGTCATTTGCTCATGTCATATGCCTCCCTCCTGTTGTTGTGGGTGTTTCCATGGAGAGCCCAGCCCCTATATACAGACCAAGAAAAGAACCCATTTTAAAATCCCATAGTATGGCCAGTGACAACAACGCAGAGAAATTATCTTATTTAGCATCTGTAATCTGATGGTAAAGTGCTAAATTTAAAATCTCCGCAAATACATCTGTGGACAAAAGTGTGAAGCTGAGATTACTCGTTAGCATTTGTAATGTCTTTACTGGTTCTATGTAGCAGCTCTGAGGAAATGGGTGCCAGAACCTGAGCCCATAAATTGCTGAGTCTTAAAGGGGGGAAAAATGACCAGTCTCATTAATTCAAAAGGCAATGGTTTTTGGAGATCAAACCTCCAAGCGATGGTTCCATGTAATTCACTAATAGCAACATGTCTTTCATCTTCACATTTCTTATTATAACCCTCACTGCTCTCTGCCACCAACACACAGCATGAAATACACACACACACACACACACACACACACACATGTGTGCTAATGGCATCCATATAAATAGCCAAAAAGAATTTGTAGCTGGCTTAGGACAGATATTAAGCAATAGGAAAATATGAAATATAAGCAGATTTTAAAATACCCCGTACATTCTATACTCGCTATCTGCCCCACTGGAGGGGAGAAATGAGGATTCTAGCTGAACAAAACTAACAATGCCATGCACAAAAGATGCTCATTAAACTTCATCATCCTGTCTACTCTAATGATGCTTTTACTTAATAAAAATTCCCTGAGCAGTTGCAAGGATATTAGGCAAGGTCCTTGGTTATGTATCAGAGGTCCGAGCTGTCACTAGCAAGCATGATGTTCAGGGGCACGGTCCCTGGGGAAGGAGCGAATGCACTTTCACGGAATACACGCAGAGAAAAATCAATAACAGCGACTTGCTTCCCTGCTTAAGCATTTAGGGAAAGAGGTAATCCTTTTAAATTAAACTGCAAAGTGCTAAATGTTGCAACTTCCAGAATAAGCCAAAAGGCAAAAGAAAACAAGGCTAGGTGCTTTTTTAAGTTTCCCAAACAAGTTATTTCCCTAATAGAGTTCATACCTGGAATACTGAGGAATATTATTTATAGAAAGAATTGCTTTATAATCTAGTCCTTGCATTTATAGAGATTAAAAACAACAAACATTCAACCATGTACGTTTGTATAGGTTTGTAATACACATATAGATATACAAACCTATTCATAAATATGAGGAAGGGAGAAATTATTTTTATATTTGCATTTACCCTCTTCAAAAATCATTCCTAAAACAACACAACTTCAAAATTCCCTAATTGAATCTGGCTCTCAAAAGCTAGATAGTAATTATCTAATAGATCTCTTCACACGGACAGCTGGATGTTAATACTACGTAAATCAAAAATCATTGTGTCTGTCCATATCACATAACCTACTTGAAACGTCACATCCTGCCAGTGCAAACTTGGAAGACGAGATTGTGACAGTGTGGCAAGAGTGGGACACTACCTAAAACTTGAATTTAAAGGTAATAAGATTGTCCTCTTGGTGTTAAAGGATAAGAACACAACATGAATCAAAGCAGAAACATAAAAAGTCACCCCAAACAAGCCTAGCACCACCCTTAGGCAAGCGGGACTTGACTGTCACCTGGGATATTTACATCTGTCCGTTAGAAGCGTGCTGGGGAATGTAAGCATCCTGAGAGAAAGGCAGTGAGGACACCGCCAGGGAGTTCTGTGGGCACCCTAACAGGCCATGTCTCCAAGAGAAAGCACAGAAAACAAGTATGGTGCCGCCGCAACCAACCAAACGCTGACTCACCCTGCACAGTCCAGCTTCTGGCAGGTTCTTGCCCCTCTCCCACCACTACCCTCCATATTCCCAATCCCCAGCACAGGGGCAACCCCGTGAGGCCCCTGTCCACGTGTGAGGTTTGCGCTTGCACTTGACTCTTGTCTGGAATATTCTTCTCCAGGTCTTCCTGAGCTAGGCCTCTTCCCATGTCCATTTTACAGGAGGGGGAATAGACGCACAGAAGAGGTTCAATACCTTTGATGAGAACACAGGCATTCTCTAGACTCGAGTCTCGCTAGGTTGCCCCAGCTTTAGGGTCAAAACCCAACTCAGTTTCAAACTTGTCCCTTAATTGGCACAGTAACTGGTTGATGCCTGAACTCATGGCCAATTTGAGCCAACTATATAACTTAGCTCAAACTGTGGGGCAGAAAAGTCCTCTCTTTTCTGTTTTAGTTGAGTTAAGAGCCCAGATCCGCGGCTACGCAGACAACTGTGAAGAGAGTCAGCCTGAAGAACCCAGCACAGAAAAAGCCACACTCAAAGATGGACAGAGATGGAGTCCAACGACACGGAGCCCCTCTATCAGCCATGCCAGAAGTCTAGTCTATCCCTGAGTTATATTTAGTAGCAAACAGCCAAGTAGTCCCCATGCCCCTCAGGCTGTGTGTCTCTTGAAATCAAAGGAATGCTGAGTCCTGACTGACACTCACTCGGGTCTGCTTCAAACATGAATTCCTAAGAGATAGCTTTCCTACCTCCCCACCTTCCCCATGTCTTGGACTATATTCCTTTTCTTCACACCGTCCTGTGTCTTTGATTACTGGTTTCCTGCCTCGTTTAAGAGAAGGTTAACTTCAGGGGAGAAGGAACCTTGTCTCGTTTAGTATCCTGTGACTGGTACTCCATGGCCATGCAATGATGTCCGTTGTCTGACTGACTGAATGTAAGCACACCTCACTGCACTTACTAGGATATGCTGAAAGAATTCAGCTACGGGAGTGCCTTCCCAACCGGATCAGCAACGCTTCTGAAACTGGGACTGTCTTAGTCACTTTGTTTCTCCAGTGTCTGCCACACACACCAGTCACCCGACAAATATTTCCTGGTGGATGGAAAGAATGTCTTAGCCAAAGGAACATGTCCCAATGTCCTCAATTGCATGCTCATCACCTGTATCTATGTTTCCCCTTCAGAACTGTCTACTGATGGAATGTGTGCAGACCAAGGAGCTATTCTAGTCTTGGGGACAGTCATCCTCGTTATAGCGTTCTGGTTCCCACTTCAGTTTCTTATGTTTTCCTCAGTGTCCACAGGGTTTCTGAGGCTGGGAGGCTGAGGGGGAGACTGGGAGCAGAGAAAAGGCATCGCGGCGCCCTTTGGTGAGGCCACGTGGGAGCCCAGACCGCCACCCTGTCCTGGAGAGTCTCTTGCACGGGACTGTGGCCAGAGCTTGCCATCAAGTGCCTTTAAGATACAATGTGTTTTTATTAAACATTAGTCATATGTAATATTAGAACTTGCTAGATAGTAATTGCTTATAAAAGAGAAGTAAGTTAAATTGAACATTATAAAAGCAGTGGGCTGTGTTATCTTTTCCTGTGGACAAATTAAAAAATCAGAAGAAACTTTTATTACCACAAAAAGATAAGAGTCTTTCCGGCCACATGTGGTTCTTTCGTGAAGGGCACAAGTTGGTTCGTGACCTCTGAAGTTATTAGGCTTATAGTCACAATACCAGCACTCCTGTGGCTCTGACTAGATATCAGCATTTCCACAGGAAGTTTCTGTGACACGGTCCATATACTGAGTCATTTAAACTTTGTGCCGTTTCACACGAGTAAAAGGAACCGTGTGTGGTACACATTTATCCGATGGCTCCAGATGTAATGATTTCACAAACACAGTTAGTGTCACAGAACCAGTAATACTCATGTCTAAACAGAGAAGCCTTCGCTCTTCGTTTTTCAGATAAGGACAAACAGCAAATAATAAAGATATTATTCCTCCTCTCTACGGCTCATTAGACTCTCTCCTCCTAGGTCTGTCCTGTCCTCACAGTTTCTCTCAGCCCAGGTGACTCGATGATTTGACCACGACAGGTGACTCGTGAGCAGGTCAGTGGGAAGCTTGATATCTTTTGAAACTTAAGTACAAACCTCTAGGTTCCACAGTGCTGGGCAAATAACACTGATTTGGGGCTCAGGCTTTGGAATTCATCCAAAATCTGAGTTTCCCTAGACAGGACATGGGACATGTGGACTTAAACAGGGGTGGTAACTAGCACACATGCCACCACTGGCCCTCACACGCTGATGGGACGCTGTACCCTACGGCATCCCTGACACTCCAGGCACCTGGTCGGGGCTGGGCACTTGCATGGAACGTGTGCACTTCACTTGTACAGCACTTCGTTTATGTCATCACCTTTACCCTTAAACAAAATCACAGTAAACACAACATGACACGGGTTGCATCTCTAAGGTTCCTCCTATGTTCTGGTCAGATTACGGCACAATCCCTGAGATTTTAGGCAGTATCATTGAGACAGTATAATTTTGCCCCACTCCCTGTCCATGGATTTTCTGTGAGGTGAGAGTCACATCCATTTACAAACAGAGCAGAGAGATAAAAAGATAAATATAAGCATCACGCACTAACTGACTGGAATCAAAACCAGAAAGCATCCACCCATCTACAGGTGGACTCACCCACACAGTGCTCTGGCCATGACACTCGCACCAGGAAGGTCAGAAAGAAGCAGCTACAGGTGAACACTATTCATGACCTTTTGCCATTTCCCCAGCAAAGCTGAATTCCCCCACGGAAGCAGGGCTCTCTCGGAAGTGCCAAACCTTACCCCTGGAACACAGCATACGGAGCTGATTTGTGATTTCCCTCTATTCTGATCCCAAGTTTTGAACGACTGGTCAGTGGTATCCAGAGGCTGGCAATAGGCAAGGAGCCAAGCTTTTGTGGGCAAAGAAACAAAGTGGTGTGTGGGAACAAGCCAAGGACAGTCAGGAGTTATGGAGAAGTCCTCTATGAGCACTCAATAGTAGATGAGTCTTTGGATCCCACCCTTCCTTTAGTTTCACTTTCATGTTTCTGAATTTTATGAAAAAACATACTCCAAAAAGGAATAAAGAATTTGAAAAATACTGCTAGCCCTGATATATTCAGCAGATTGAATGCATGTCATCCATTTCTTCCTCATTTTCTTAAATCAAGAGTTTAGAGTCTCAGCGAACGTTATGGTCTTCAAGTGCAAAAAGGTTAAAAACTAAGATGCTCGTGGTTTATGCTTGATGTTAGAAATGATCTACGAGAGGAGTCTGCGTCAGCAGTAAATCGGGGCTCAGGCCTCAGTGATTTGATGCCCCTAACAGGCCTTGTCAACTCAAGAGTAAAACTGTGGCTGTGGGTAGGGAAAGAGCTAACGCTTTTGTCACAACAGACCTTTCCATCCAAGAATCTCAAGTTTTCATCGAGGAATCTCATGCACAAAACACTCCTGGAAAGTGTTAGAGCATGCTAAACACAGATGGTGAAACGAGGTGAAAGTGAAAGCATGGTGTAGAGGTGCCAGGGGGGCAGGTGTCTGTGGAACATTCCCGGGGCCACTCGTCTGTTACGGTTTCCGGGACCTCTGGTGGTTGTGTCATGAGGTGGCTGGTATGACCCTTGGGTGAAAAATCACAGAGGAAACATGTGCACAACTGTTATCTCAGATATTAACAAACCATGTTCTTAATAACTGACTCAAGCTGACCTGTGTTCTCAGGGAAAAATATTATCCTCTGAATAGCTATTAATATTCAAGAAGATTTGTGCCTAACGCACTTTCCCAGGAATGGTAAAACAAGCCCCACTAAGTAGCGCCTGCTATATGGGATATCTAGTGAGCTAATTTCCCCCTCATACATATTTCAGGAAGCTGTTCTTTTAAATCTTGCTTTTAAACACATATTAGCATTTCCAATACACAGACACACTTCCTACTTTGACATATCTATAGGAGAGCTCTGTCCAAAATGTCCACAAATATAACTTTACATTTTCTAGTAGTCACATCTGAGAAGCAAAAAGACACAAACGAAATGAACTTTAATATATTATTTAACCCTACATATCCAAAATAAGGCAGTTTCAACATGTAACCAACATAAACATGATTCAGGATAGATTTTATTCTTAATTTAAAGGTAAATGACTTAGCAAATATGCCATAGGAGTTTAATGATATTTTTTGTACTAAGTGTCTTTAAAATTTGGTGAGCATTTTACTTTTATAGCACATCCCAATCAGGCAAGCTAGAAGTACAAGGTCAAGGGCCACAATGCATAAACACACATACAGACCCTCTGAATAGGGTAGAGTCAAGGCATCTTTCTGTACTTAGATGAAAGGCATTCTGAAAGCTGAGGAACCCTTTCTTGGCACTTGGGTTATGTTTAGTGCATTACAAAGAGAGGATAATATATATATATATATATATATATATATATATAATTAAAAAAAAATAGTAATCCCATGCACCTAGAGGCTTTAATACCTTTCATTGTTTATAACAGTTCTGAGGATGAGGCTGGAGAAGTCTTCAGGCCGATACCAATTACTCCTAAAGTCCGTGAACACTACTCGCTTGGAGAGGACAGCCAGTCCCTCTCTTTCCCCAAAGCAGGGACACTAAAAACAGCTTTCAGAGCTGGAGGTGCTCAGCTTGAGCTTGGCCCGTGTACACTCTCCGTGAGGCTGTCCCTAGGAGGGGCTCAAGAGGAAGCAGCTACAGGCCACGTGCACGCACAAGGTGTGCCGTTTCCCAGGCAAGCCAGCCCTGTTCCTTCTGGAGTGGCAGACACGAAATCTAGACTCTGGTACTGCACCCTGCTCCGTCCCCGTCCACCCCTGATGGCCAGGCCAGAGAGCCCGGGGTGGGCTTCAGGGAGGCAGCAGCATCTCTATGCAGGTGGCCACGAGGTAGGACACAACCAGGCTTTTATAAAGGAGAGAAAAAGGTGTCCAGAAGAGATAAAGGACAAACACTAAATCTGCTGGCGATATCGGTGCTAATAGTATTTCCAAATTCTCCAAATCCTTTATGGAGCCCCCCCCCGCCCCCGAGGTTCTTTATTATTCTTGCGACAAATGTTGACAAACGCCACTGCTTCTTTCCTTGCAAAGATTCAGCCCCCAAGCATCAGCCTCCCTGGGCTCCCACATCGATGAAGAGGTCGGTCGCCTTCCTGTGGCACCAGGGAGCCGCTTGTACGGGGGGCACGTTACAGAGTGACTTAGAAACTGCCCCTAATGGGCAAGGCTGGTCTGACTCGTGGACACTGGCTGTGCTGTCTGGGCTCCTGTAAGTCTCAGTTTTTCAATCTGCAGAACAGGAATTACAAGCAGATCTACCGTATTTTCCGGCGTATAAGACGACCCCCTAATTTTACAGTTAAAACATAGGTTTAGGCCTATATTCGCTGTATAAGACTACCCCCCACTTCCGAGGCAACACTAGTTCTTTTTTTAATTAAATTTTTAATGAATGACATTTTCTGAACAGACCGTAATATACCGTACATTGATACGATAAATGGAAGGTCTCTTCACAAATGGCAATGCCATAAACTTGACCGAGAAACAAGAAATCCAAAAGAGAACATTAACAATGATGGCATCATCTGGAAAGAAAATTACATGAAGAACTTGCAGAAAATGCTTGTTTGTGACTGACTGGGATAATAAGAGGTTTTTCTAGGCAGAGGAGCATTGTGAGCTTAAAATCCTTCAAAATCCTCATCATGTTCTTCTTCTGACATCATAAG
>PVKE010006833.1:0-52857 GCA_004027555.1 Craseonycteris thonglongyai
AAAAAAAAAAAAAAAAAAAAAAAAGTTGTTTTATATATATATATAACAACTTTTCTTTTTTTAATACTACAAACAAATATACCCAAAACTGAACAATCTGGAAGAAATGGATGAATTCCCACAAACATACAAACTTCCAAGGCTAAATCAAGGATTGAAAATATGAACTGACCTATTACTACTAATAAAATTGAATAAGTAACAAACAAGCTCCCAATAAACAAAAGTCTTGGACCAGATGGCTTCACAGTTGAATTTTACCAAACATTCAAAAAATAATTAACACCTATTCTTCTCAAACTATTGCAAAAATTTCAAGAAAAGGTTAAGCCACCATGCTCATTCTACAAGGCCATCATTACCTTGGTTCCACAACCAAAGACATTACAAAAAATAGAACACTGTAGGCCGACATTTCTGATGAATATAGATGCAAAAATCCAACAAAATACAGTGTTCCCTCGCCACTTCGCGCTTCATGTTTTGCGGCTTCAGTGCTTCGCGGGTTTTCCCAAAATATTCATCAAAAAATAAAAATGAAAAAATACAACCATGTCGGCAGCCACATGGCGGAAAGGAGCGTTGTTTCATGTGGATGCGCGAGAGAGAAGGATCCCTGCGTGTCAAACAAAGAGCTGAGTTGACTCAGAGTCCCTCCCACGGGCTCTCATAAAGGCGCGGGATTGGTTTCCGGGGCGACATCGACCAATGAGAGGACGAGTGGATTCATCCCTGTGAGCTGATTGTCTGCGCATCATCGCAGCCTCACCTAGCATCTTCTCTTGTTGTATCTCGCCAGTCTTGTCCATGATGCTGACTGTCTCGCATACTGTATTTTAGTGTTGTGTTGACGATCACTTGTTTTGTTGAAGCGATCACTTTTTTTACCAATTAAGCCCTTATAATGCCGCCTAAGCGCTGTGCCCCTGCGAAAGCTTCCTCCGGGGCGCCCAAGAGGAAGAAGATGATGACCATCAGCGAAAAAGTGAAACTTTTAGATATGATCAAAGAGGGCAGAAGTGATGCATCTGTGGCACGACATGACGGGGTGAATGAATCTACAGTGCGGTCCATCAAGAAAGAGGAAGCAAACATCCGCAAAACTGCTTCAATCACCTTCAATAAAGAAGCGAAACATGTGGTAACTCCGCGTCATAACAGAATTGTGAAATGGAAGCTGCACTGGCATTGTGGATTGCTGATGGCAGGAAAAAGACAGTGAGTTTGGACACTAATATGATCAGGACAAAGGCCAAAGCTCTCTACGACCAAATCTTGCCCGATGACGACAATGAAAAGGCTGAAGAAGGTGCTGACGAACTTCAAGCCAGTACTAGCGCTGCCAGGAGTGATTCGCCTCCTCAAGGACGAGCCTTTTCAGCCAGCAAAGGCTGGTTCGAAAAATTTCAAAAAAGATACGGCCTCAGAAACGTGCTTCTGTATGGTGAGGCTTCCTCTGCTGACAACGATGCTGCTTGTCGTTATGTGGAGGAAACCTTTCCTAACCTCATCAGTGAGGGAGGCTACCCCTCCCTCACTGAAAACGAAGAGGAAGACGAAGAAGAAACTGAAAAGCGTGGCCTTACCCTGGAGAATCTGCAACGATTGTGCAACATGGCAAGAGCAATGCAACCATTTGCACAAGACATTGACGACAATAGGGTTCGAGCTGTCGAGTTCAGCAATCACGTTGACGGGGTTATGTCCTTGTACAGGGGAATTTTGAAGGAAAAGAAAAAACAAAGACAACAACTACCCATCACCATGTTTCTCTCCAAGGTAAAGCCCCCGGCTCTCCCGTCAGCGCCTCCAGCAGAAGAGGCTCCGAGTGAGCCTAAAGCTTCTACGAGTCAAGTGAGAGCCTCTCCTCCGCCACCCACACAAGACTCTTCGCCTCTCTCAGAAAGCAATGTTGATTAATGTTTATTACTGTATAAGGTTTTGTAATTAACCTTATTAATGAGCACTGACACATTTAAGTAAATACGTATACTGTTGTAATTTTTGTCTGAAATGAGTAAAGTATGAATACTGTTTACATATTTAAAACATTCTTGTACCCGCATACACGAACATTCCTAGGGGCCAATCCTACTTCGCGGTTTTTCAGCTTTCACGGAAGGTTCTGGTCCCCATTAACCACGAAAAACGAGGGATCGCTGTATTAACAAAGCAATTCTGCAATACATTAGAAAGATTATACACCACAATCAAGTGGGATTCATTCCTGGTATAAAAGGTTCAATATCCGCAAATCAATTAATATGCTACATCAACAAATAAAAATAAAAATCATATAATCATTTCAATAGATGCAGAAAAAGCGTTTGATAAAATACAGTGTCCAGTTATAATAAAAACTCTCAGCAAAATAAGAATAAAGACAACATATCTCAACATAATAAAGATCATATATGACAAACCCACAGCTAACATCATAATCCACAAAAAAAGCTGAAAGTGTTCTCTTTAAGATCAGGAACAAGACAAGGATGTTCACTTTCATCACTTTTATTCAACGTAGTCCTAGCCACAGCAATCAAACAAGAAAAAATAAAAAGTATCCAAATTGAAAAGTAAGAAGTAAAACTGTCATTATTTGCAGATGACACGATACTATACAGAGAACGCCAAAGTTTCCACCAAAAAATTATTAGAACTGATAAATGAATTTAGTAAATTAGCAGGACACAAAATTAATATTCAGAAATTGGTTACATTTTCTATGCACTGCTAACAAACTATCAAAAAGAGAACTTAAGAAAATAATTCCATTTACAATTACAACAACAACAAAGACAAAAAAAAAAAAACCTAGAGGGGATGCTGGTATAGCTCAACAGGTTGAGGGCTTGCCTTGCAGCTTTGAGGTCTGGGGTCAAGTTCCAGCCCGGGCCCATGCAAATTTATATGCTGAACTGGGACATGCTTTCCATGTGAGAGGCCCGGGGTTCGGTTCCCCTTGCCCCCATGGGGCCCCACATCCACCTGTGTGCAATGAAACTATGTCAAAACGAATGATGTACAGCTGTGAAGATTGCTCTGGGTGCTCCCCCTTCTCTCTGTCTCTTTCTCTCTAACAATAAAATAAATCTTAAAAACAAAATCTCCTAGGAATACATTTAACAAGAGAAGTAAAAGACTTTTACTCAGAAAATTATTACATTGATGAAAGAAATTAAAGAAGATACAGATAAATGGAAGCATGTACCTTGCTCATGGATAGGAAGAATTAGTATAGTTAAAATGTCCACACAACCCAAAAGAATCTATAGATTCAATGAAATCTCTATCAAAATACCAATGGCATTTTTCACAGAACTAGAAAAAGTATTTCTAAAATTTATATAGAAACATAAAAGACGAATAGCCAAGGCAATACTGAGAAAGAAGAACAAAGCTGGAGATATCACACCAACTAATATCAAATTATACTACAAGGTTATTAATCAAAACAGCATGGTATTAGCATAAAAACAGATACACAGATCAATGGAACAAAACAGAGAGCTCATTTAATCTATGACAAGGGAATTAAGAATATATATTAAAGTAAAGACAGTCTTTTCAATAAATGGTGCTGAGAATACTGTAAAGATACATGCAATAAATAAATAAATAAATAAATAAATAGTAAATAAAGCTGAGAAAACTGGACAGATACACGCAATAAATAAATAAATAGTAAATAAAACTGGACCACCAATTTCACTGCATATACAAGAATAAACTCAAAATGCATTAAAGACTTAAATGTAAGACCCAAAACCACAGAACTCCTAAGAAAAAACATAGGCAGTAAACTCTCAGACATTACCCTTAGTAAAATGTTTACTGATATGTCTCCTTGAGAAAGAGAAGCAAAAGAAAAAATTAGCAAATGGGAATACATCAAACTAAAAAAATATTACTTTCACAGCAAAAAAACCAACAACAACACAAAAAGACATCCTACTAAATGGAGGAAGATATTTACCAGTGATACATGTGATAACAAATTAATAGTCAAAATCTATTTTAAATTCACAACACCAAGAAAACACACAATCCAATTAACAAATGGCCAGATGACCTGAATAGACATTTCTCCAAAGAGATGACAAAAAGACATATGAAAAAATGCTCAACATTACTAATCATCAGAGGAATGAAAATAAAAACCAAAATGAGGTATCACCTCACACCTGTCAGAATGGTCATTATCAATAAATGAACAAACGAGAAGTGTTGGCAAGAATGTGAAAAGGGAACCCTTGTGCACTGTTGGTGGGATTGCAAATCAGTGCAATCACTGTGGAAAGCATTATGGAGGGTCCTCAATTAAAAATTGAACTTTCTTATGACTAAGCAATTCCATTCATCACTATATATCTAAAGAAATCCAAGACATAATTCCAAAAGATATATGCACCCCTATGTTCACTGCAGTGCTATTTACAATAGACAAGATGTAGAAACACTCAACATGCCCACCAATAGATGACTGAATAAAGAAGAGATGGTACGTATATACAATGGAATATTACTATGCCATATAAAAGAATGAAATCTTACCATGTACAACAACATGTAGAGAATATTATGCTAAAGGAAATAAGTCAGACTGACAAGGAACAAATAGTGAACAAACAAACAAACAAAACAGAATCCTAGTTACAGAGAACAAACTGATGGTTCCTAGATGGGAGAACAGTTGGGGGACTAGGTGAGAAACGTGAAAAGATTAAGAAGTACAAAATGGTGGTTACAGAGGAGTCATAGAGATGTAAAATACGGTATGGGGATACAGTCAATAATATAAAACCTACGGTATGTATAATGTCAGATGAGTATTAGGCTTAGTGGGGATATCATTTTGTAAATTATATAAATATCTAACCATTACACTGTGTACCTAGAATGAATATGAAATTATATTGAATGTCAACTATAATTTTAAAAAACAGTCACAGGGATATAAAGTATAGCATAGGGAATATATTCACTAATATTTTAACAACTATGTACAATGTCAGATGGGTAATAGACTCATTGGGTTATCACTTTGTGAGGTATATAAATGTCTAATCACTATCTTGGTTTGTACACATGAAACTAATTTTTAAAAATTTGTTTTAAAAAGCTGGCCATTTACATAGTCTCAAAGTATCTCCCCACAAGATTCTTACTCATTACAAAAAGGAAACCAACAAATTAACAATGGAAAAACCTAGCAGGCCTCAAATGAGGAATGGAATTTAGCATTATTAGTAGACACCTTGACATTACATGCTTCCTGATATGGACTGAGAAGGACATAAGTTCTATGGTACTTTTGCCAAAAATACATACTTACACTTAATCATAAGAAAACCATAATTGAAATATATTCTCCAAAATAACTGGTCACTACTCTTAAGGGCGTATAAGACAAAGACTGAGAAACTCTCTCAGATTGGAAGGAATTAATAGATAAAACAACTAAAAATATGTGTGATTCCTGTTTATACCCAGAAAAAGGATATTGGTGGTACAACTGATAAAACTTGAATAACATCTATATATTAGTCAATAGTATATCAAAGTTAATTTCCTGGTTAAAATTACATAGGCATTCTTTATACTACTTTTACAAACTTTTTGTCTGAATTTATTTCAAAATAAAAAATAAAATATAAATTTCAAAATGTCCAGTGAAATTGAATGGTGACCCTCTTCAATAGTAATAAATAGTAATTCTCAGAAATAATAACTAACATTTGCATTATAAAATGCTTTCTGCTACATTATCTCATTTGACCATTATCCCGTTTTACAAAATATTCTAAGTGACTTGGTGAATATCAGAACTCGCTTTCAAATCTAGAGCATTTTGAACCAAGAACCAATGTAATATTTGCCAAATCACCTGCTTATCTGGTTTTACATTTCAACAAAGGTTTTATGAGGATGGAAACAGAGTTAATAATAGATATACCTTAGGCCTTCTTTACCCTCAGAGATATATTTCAAGAGGATGCCTGAAACCACAGATAGTACTAATCCCTAAATATATTTGGGGGGTTTTCTATACATACATACCTATGGTAAAGTTTAATTTATAAATTATAGACTGTAGGAGATAAACAACAATAATAATAAAACAATTACAACAATAATATACAGTTATGTATATGAAGTTATGCAAATATGTTCTCTCTTTGATAACTGATCTGGTAACAAAGACAGCTACTAGGTAACTTAATGGGCAGGTGGCACATACAGCGTGGATACACTGGACAAAGGTATGATTAACATTCTGGGCAGGACGGGGTAGGGCAGTGTGAGATTTCTTCGTGCTACTCAGAACAGCAGGCAGTTTAAAACTTACAAATTATTTATTTCTGGAATTTTCCAGTTAATATCTTTCAGACTGAAGTTGACTATGAATAACTGAAACCTTGGAAAGCTAAATCACAGATAATGGGGAGACTACTATACAATAGTTCATTCAAGCAGTTTGAGATAGTTAAAATGGATTATTTAGTGCATGGATTCATCCCAAGAGAACAAAAACAATAAGCAATGCAATATATCCTGGAAATGTATAACTGAAAAAGAGAGTCCCAGATAAATACCATGAACGATAATAATATAAAGAACTATGAGAAGAAAACAGGAAAATGATATTAACAAGGTTCTAGAGTGAAAAAGAGATAAAGAAACAAAGAGTCAAATGGAAGAAAAAAAAGTAGTGAGAAACAGGAAAGAAGCAAGATATTGAACTTCAAAGAGGAAAGGGCCTGTCACTTTGAATTAGAACAAAAGAGAATGAGTTGCTATTGATATGGTGGATAACACAGCTATACCATGTTCAATACGATTTCAAAATTAGAATTAAGAACATAAAGCAGCTGAAACTTCTAAGGGAATTTAATGTTAATTCTGCTGAGGTTGCACTGCAGACACCCAGAGGCACTGGAGGTTGTCATCACAGGACAAAGTCTTTGGTCTTCGGGTTGACTATGTGCTCTGGCCAGTGCCTTGCAGATTCACAGCAAAAGTCTAGATGAAAAACACCAGCTCCAAGTCCCCAGTAAGTACCTAATCCACTCCGAATCTCTCTTGGGGCCCCTGCCGGGCATCACTCACTGCTCTCCTTAGTCTGGTTTCCACAGTGTCAAGAGGGTGTGAACAGACTCCAGAAGTCCTGGTGATTTCAGGATAACACAAGCTGAAATACAGCCTACTGACAATATAAACAAGTGAAAAAGTTACAGAACAGTAAGTGGCAATTAGCAGCACAAGAGACTAGCTTCCATCACTTATTTTTGTAGTGATAATCTGAATCTGATATTTAATGCCAAACAAAAAATTAGCACAAGAAATGGAAGAGAACAAAACTGTTGTTTTCTTAAAGTCTCACTTTAAATGGAAGAAATATACTAAGCTAGCCACCAATGATGTAAAAAATAAAAAATTATAAACTTAAAATAGTCTTTCATTATGAAAAAGTTATCAACTTAAAATTAGTCTAAGTAACATTATTTTTATGTGATTTATTGCAAGACACTTAGTATCATGCCTGATTTATTCAAATGGAAGAGAATAAAGCAAGGTAATAGGATTATTGATCAACACAGAATACCAAGTTTTATACTAATCCTTGTAAATAATACTCACTGGTGGGCAGAAAAAGAGTCAGCTGTATTTGAATTATCAGAAAAGGTTAAACCAAGCTTGTCCAACCTGCCGTCTGCGGGCCGCACTCAGCCCAGGAGGGCTTTGAATGTGGCCCAACACAAATTCGTAAATTTTCTTAAAATATTATGAGATGATTTTTGCAATTTTTCTTTTTTTAGCTCACTGGCTATCATTGGTGTATTTTATGTGTGGCTTATGACAATTCTTCTTCCAGTGTGTCCCAGGGAAGCCAAAAGATTGGATATGTCTGTTGTAAACTAAACAAACCTATTAATAAGAGGTACCTATATTGGAGTCTGCAAAAAAAAAAGCATTTGTGTTGGGCTACATACATAGAGTCCAAATCTGAGACTCAAAATTATATCAAATGGTCTCAATGGGAAAGCAATCCATTAATAAATTATACAGTAATGAAAGCTTTTATGATATCATGCCACAGAAGTTCCGTTTTGAAAAAAAAAAAAAAATCCAGAAAATATTTTCAAATAAGCAATCAAATCCTAGTTAGTGGTCACTTATCTACACCACAAGCAAAAAGTGCTACACTTACAGACCCTACAGGGGTAAATGTATCATTCTAATAGGATTTGGGTCTGCCTGGTTATAACATTCCAAAAGCTGCCAAACAATCATTCTATGGCTGAAATGTTTATTACACTTCTTAACAGTCAAAAAATAATGGTACTTCCCTCCCTCTGATTAAAATCAAATTCAGTCTCTCAAAAGCAGGTAGGTAGACTGGTTGACTGGTTCCTGTGTGAACTTACTCTGAAAACAATTTCCTGGAAATATAGCAATGGAAAAACAGGAAGTTGCAAGGTAAAGAAACTAACAAATTGAAAAACAACAACAAAAAAACCCCAGCTAACACCTTTGTTCAAATCAAAGGTCTGATTTAAGATAAAAATGTATCCTAGTTCACTGGATATCAAAGACCAGAGGTGGTGTATACCTGCCCCCAAGTCTGTAAACATGGTCCTCATTATTCTGGTTACAATTTATGGGTCAACATTGGTATCAGTAATTAATCTCCAATCTCTTAAATTGTCACAGGGTCTGTTCCCTGGCAACCTTGACAAACAGCAGCGCCAGCTGTAATTAGCATATCCCAGACTACTAGGCAATATCACCAGCAATGTTAGTGCATTCCAGTTTATTCTCTCTTTTCCACTCCCTCTGTCCCCTCTATTCCCATCCCCTCCAGGCTCATAGTAATAGGACCTTTATATTTCATTTACTCTTTCTGAATTATTTTAGCATCTCACAATAATACAGCTCATAAATGATATTATATACTAATTGCTAGGCATTTCCACAATATAGTTCAATTTCATTTTACTTAATGGCTCTTGCTATAAGAAGACATTTTTTAAAATCCTTATTACATCAAACAAACAGAAAACAGCAGTAAAAAGATGCCATTATTATTACTGTTCTACAATTGGTCAGTGT
Source organism: Craseonycteris thonglongyai (assembly GCA_004027555.1). Taxonomy (NCBI): domain Eukaryota; kingdom Metazoa; phylum Chordata; class Mammalia; order Chiroptera; family Craseonycteridae; genus Craseonycteris; species Craseonycteris thonglongyai. Next base: position 9,115 of record PVKE010006833.1, read on the forward strand.
TATTTGATAAGCAAATAAGGACTAACCCTCACAAGCCACTAGTGTCTTCTTCATGTTGGAAAGTAAAAACATTAGAATCGGAGTCCCAGCTGTGGACACCACAGAGCCGCATGCAAAAATCTCAAGGAAGTCTAAGCATTTAGAACAGTATTCTGTTTGGCGATGCAGAAGTCCGCAACCCCATTTTTCCTGAGATCACATCCTCCACTTCCGAACTGCCATCAGAGGTATATGGAACAGCATGCTCTCAGTGACACAGAGGTCTCACCTTGCTCCTGACAGAGTCTCTCAGCCCGCTGAGCCATGTGCTGCACAGCCAATGTGCTCTATGTGTCCTCCCAGGTTTCAGAAAGGAGCCCCTCAGAGCCCTCAAGCCCCAGTGCCAGGCTCATGTCAGGGAAGCTAAGGATACTCTTTGGAATGTTCCACAAATTAAACAGTAGAGGATAGGACCGCAAACAGTGACATAATAAAAGCATTGCCCAGAAAGGATTCTCCGTTTCTCAGCTTTACACAGCCGTTCCCATGCGCTAAAGCCTCTACCCGTCCTGCATTCTCTCACTCACCTTCAATGATTATTTGACTCAGGCAGTGCTTTAATCTCTTTGGAGATTAACCTTCCTTTTGTTTTCTGCACGAAATAACTGCTAAATACCATGAGGCTTACTTACTCTGTGTTTTTCAGGACTATGAACAACATAAAATAAGAGAACAATGTACAATTATAATATGGTTTCAAGACTGAATTAAATGAAAATCTACAGTTTACTGAGGACATTCCTATTAAATGGGTTGGACATAATCTTATTATAAGAAATTATCTTAAAATGTAACCTAAAACATAAAGTATTACAAATCACACCTTGATTTTAATCTGGTACAGTTCAGCTGCCCTCTAGGCTTAGTAAACATGATTATTAAAATATTAGTTACAGGGAAAGCTGGAATGGCTCAGTGGGTAAAGCGCTCGCTTTGAAGCCCCGAGGACCGAGGATCGAATCCTGGCCCCGGCCCATGCAGACCCACATGCTGAACTGGGGTGTGCCCCCAGTTCAGTTCTTGCCGGGACCTATGTGGGAGGTTCCCAGCCCAGTTCCTGCCCTGCGCAGCCCTGTGCCCGCCTGTGGAGTGAAACTATATGGAAAACTAATGTCAACTATGGAGACTGCTCTGGGCCCTCCCCCTTCTCTCTGTCTTTCTCTGTCTCTCTCTGTCAAAAATCAATAAAATAAATCTTTAAAAATATATATATATATTAGTTACAGATTCACTTACTCTTCTCAGCCATAATTCCTCACCTAAATGATACATCACAGAAAATCTCTTTTAGTTTTGTCAGATGGTACTTAACTAGTACCCTTCTAGTTGCAGGGCAAAGGAAGTAATTCATTATATACACTGGATGCTTTAGGCTAGCATTTGAGTTTAATTTTAATTTTATTTGTAAACACTTTTCAAATTTTATTTTTTAGTTTTAATTTTCTAATTTTTAAATTTTTTTTAATGTTTAAATGTTAAACCTTTTTATATTCAATTTTTAAAATTGTTTGTAGTTTTAATTTTTAAATCAAGTTTAATTCAGGATTTGGATTTGATATGGGTTGTCTCAGGGAAAGGTGAATAGGGCAGTGGGGTAGGAACACCAGCCATCAAAAATCAAGATCCTAGTCTGCTTGCTGGACTGGGTATCCTGGGGCAAATCTCCTAAATGGCTTTGGACTCAATTTTCCATATGAAAGATCGAAGATGGTTAGAGCCATTTTGTGAGCTTTTGTTCTGATCACTGATAAATTCATTTTAAGGGGAATGTAGCATGGAACCTTCCATTTGTTAACTGTGGACGGGCCTTGCATAGATAATGAACATGAAAGAATGCCCAGACTCTTTTTTAATTGTGTAATTTCAATCTCTTCCTGAAATCTAAACTTCTACTAATTTTATAGTAAAAGAATAATTACACATTTCAATATCACTTTCTTTTCCCTCTTCTCCCACAAAGGTAGGAAGGCCCACATCTACCAAAGAAAGGAGAACCAGAGGCTGCCCTTTCACTCCTGGAAAGTATGAACTTGGCTTTGATTTGCTAGACAAGAATGTTATCTGTGCAGAACTTCTTATATTTACAGTATCTGACAGCTGAATATAAGCAATAGTTTAAAATAATAGTAATAATAATAAAACAATCCAAGGACTAGACGAATACAAGTAGGAAGACAAGAAAAAAAAATTTTATGAAAATGATCCCATGATTTAAGTGATTCCAAAGCAAAATTCCCCTTAAATTTGAAAAGTTTACCAGGATTCTTGAGACAACCCTGGATGAGTCACTGAATGGGCTCTATCCTTAACCTAACCCAAGGCCACCCCAAGTGCACAAGGAGGCCAGAGAAGGAATGGTAAGTACTCATGTCACTCATCATCATGCACTGAGCTGTTAAGCAAGCAGTGTCATCATAGAGAATCAAATCTATGATTTAATGCCTTAATCATGGCATTTATTTGAACACAACAAATGTCTAGTTACATTGAATGGAAACTTCTGTTAAGTTATTTCATTAAAAATATGGCTGTCATCAGGAAACTAGTAACTTCATACTCAAAGGAACTATTCCCAGTATGTCTTCAAGTTATATTTGCACACTGTACTAACAGAGCTGAGATTTTTACTGCTTTTCTTTCTGTAGTCAATATATAGTGCAGGGAGCTGGAGGCTGTTCTCTCCCCTAATCATAAACACCAGTTGTCATCTAAGAATAGATATTGTTTGCAATTCTGTTACTGAAACATCAGAAAGTATATGACTTTATTTCCGATTTCACAGATGACTACAAAATATGCAATTAAAACTCTTACCTTTTTTATCTTCAATAGGTAGTTTCTCAACGGGGATATTCTTGGCATTTGAGATGGGCAAATTTTCTTTATAATGAGGGGCCATCACACACAAGGGAATATAAATGACATTCTTGTTCCCTAGACAGCAAATGCCAGTAGTTTCACCCAATCATTGCAATGACCAAAAACACCCTCATGAATTTTCAAATGCCTAACAAGTAGTCCATCCATGCACCCAAACCCACAGCTGGTGAAAACTAGCCCATTGGCACATGAAATTTGTTAATGGAAGGTTGAGCTAAACTTTATCATGTAATCTACATGGCTTCGACGTCCTTACTCTGTATAAAGTCAAGTATCTAATTTTTGAGCCCTGCCAACACATACACATAGATACATACTCATCAAAAGGAACACACTATCATTTAGCAACAGAGATTTTTCTCAAGGAAAACTCTTAGAAAGTAGACAGATAAACAGACAAAAGTCCAGAAAAACTAAATGACTTGCCTGAATTCACAGATGCTAATTAATACCAGAAGTAGAATAAGAACACATATCCTCCTAGCTATTTTTCCTTTCCAATCTTCTCCAAACATAGAATAAAAATAGAGAAGGATCTTTCAAAACATCTCTCAATCTACTGATTAGAAATGAAATTTTACCTGTGGTGACTCAGCAGGTAGACTTTCTTACTCGAGACTCATTTTTCCTGACACTTTTTTCCTAAAAAATATTTTCACAGGAGTAAACCACTGAGAACTTACTTTTAGAAAACAATGTGTACCTATTAAAAAGGTGCAAAGAAATCCAAGTGAATATTTTTTTAATGGAAAACAAAGTCCTTAACTCTTCCCCAATGAATCTGGATGCTGTTTTCAAAGAGGATACTTTAAAGATTTATTTTTATTGTTTTTAATAGAGAGAGAGAGAGAGATACAGAGACAGAGACAGAGAAAAGGAGGAGGGCCCAGAAGAGTCTCCATAGTTGCACATCATCGGCTTTTCCACATAGTTTCATTCCACAGGTGGGCACAGGGCTGCACAGGGCAGGACCTGGGCCGGGGTCTCACCCCGGTGAGAACCAAACTGGGGGCACTCCCCAGTTCAGCATATGGGTCCGCACGGGCCGGGGCCGGGATTCGATCCTCAGTCCCTGGGGCTGCAAAGTGAGTGCTTAACCCACTGAGCCATCCCGGCTTCCCAAAGAGGATATTTTTTTTTTCTTTATATATATTTTTTTATTATTTTATTTATTTATTTTTGACAGAGAGAGAGAGAGAGAGAGAGAGAGAGAGAGAAACTGAACTGGGGTAGCTCCCAGCTCAGCATATGGTTCCACACGGGCCAGGGCCGGGATTCGATCCTCGGTCCCCGGTGCTGCAGTGAGCACTTAACCCACTGAGCCATCCCGGCTTCCCCTGGGAAACCAAAGAGGATATTTTAAAATCTTAAAATAAATATACCCTCCAATGAAAAAACCAAAAATATAACAGTAAATTCCATTAAACTTAATATGAACAAAGGCCTGCTCAACACATTACCTGCTCTTTCTGTAAACCAGTGGTATATAAGCAATAAATATCTTAAACACATTCAGTTTTCTTTGAAGAAAAAATAATTCCAACATAAAAACTTACATTGGGGAAGCCAGGATGGCTCAGCAGGTTGAGCACTCATCTTACAGCCATGCGGTCCGAGGATTGAATTCTGGCCAGGGCCCGTGCAGACCCATATGCTGAACTGGGGTGTGCTCCTGGTTCAGCTTTTACCAGGGCAAGCCTCCTATGTGGGAGGTCCTGGGTTCAGCCCCAACTAATGGGGTTGCATGCCTCCCATGCAGGAGACTGCCCAGCCAGTTCCTGTTCTGCATAGTCCCACGCCCACCTGTGGAATGAAAACTATGTAGAAAACTAATGACATGCAACTATGGAGATTGCTCTGGGCCCTCCCCCTTTTCTCTCTCTCTCTCTCTGTCTCTATCTCTCTGTCTTCCTCTCTGTCAAAAACAATAAAAATAAATCTTTAAGAAAATCAGGGGAAGCTGGGATGGTTCAGCAGGTTGAACGCTTGCTTTGCATCCCTGGGGACCAAGGATCGAATCCCAGCCCCAGCCCATGGAGACCCATGTGCTGAAATGGAGTGTGCTTCCCATGCAGGAGGCCCCAGTTTGGTTCTCACCCTCCCAATTCTGCCCTTGGCTCAAGAAGGTGTGTGTCCCATGGGGGGGCGGGGGGGAGGGGAGCATTGGAGACCAGTTCCTACCCTGGGTGGCCCTCACCCATCTGTGTAGAACAAAATCATGTCAAAAACTGATGATGTAAGACTGTGGAGACTGCTCTGGGCTCTACCCCTTCTCTCTGTCTGTCTCTATCTCTGTCAAAACAATAAAATAAATCTTAAAAAAAAAAAACTTACATTACTTCCATTTGTACCAAAAATATTTTTTTTAATATATTTTTATTTCTTTATTTTTGACAGGGAGAGAGAGAGAGAGAAAGATACAGAGACAGAGAGAGAACCGAACTGGGGGAGCTCCCAGCTCAGCATATGGTTCCGCACGGGCCGGGACTCGATTCCTGGGACTCGAGTCCCAGGCCCGGGCGCCGCAAAGTGAGCGCCCAACCCACTGAGCCATCCCGGCTTCCCCATTTTTTTTTTTTTTTAATATATTTTTATTTCTTTATTTTTGACAGGGAGAGAGAGAGAGAGAGAGAGAGAGAAAGTAAAAATATTTTTTAATCATCAGTATTAGTTTCACATTAATTAGATTATACATATCTTCTTGTCTACATGTGCTTTTCAAAATATATATCTCAATTAGTAAAATATTGAGTACAGTTTTTTATGAGTTCTTAATTTAATTCCTCATTTTTATAGCTGTTCAGGCATCTGGACTATTATCATTTAAATATTTCAAATTGAACACAACTTAGATATTCCAGCCTCAGGGCTACTCACAAAGAATGTTAAGTTTTATCTTGTAGTTCTAGAATAAAGTACAGGATCTAACTATTCAAGGTCATACATATAAATTAATTTCCAACTTACCCACCTGCACTATGAGCAGGTTGCATAGAAAAATTGGAGAAACAACTACTCAAAACCCAGTCACACAACACCGGACAGCATCCTGAGGACAATAAAAGTCTTTAGGCAATACAACACAACATGTATGTTTAACCACTCATAAGTAATTTAGTATACCCTTACCTAATTTTTTTTTACTATTTCCAAATGCCCCTTTTGAATATGCAATTGTCCTTAATCACCTGGAAGCTTTTGTTAAAATGCAAATGGCTGGGCACTTGTGGGGCTCAGTGATTTGCATTTCTAACAAGTTCCCAAATAAAAGTGCTGCTGCTGGTTCTGGGACCACACATTGAAAAAATACTACTTCAAAGAACATTTAAAAGTACATTTTTTTTAACAGCTACCAATAATCAGAAGTACTTTTTTTTTTTTCATTTTTACCCAAATGTATGAGATACACACACATACAAAAATGGAAATTAAGCTATAGGAAACAAATATTTTTACTACATATCCTGAACACTGATTTATTTTAATTCCATTCCATCCTGTTTTATTCCTTTTCATTGAAAAACATGGATCATAAACCACTAATTTGATTTCATCACCCCCGATAGATCAATACCCACAGTTTGAAAAATACTGCTCAGGACTCTTATGTTCACCATTTAATTTAATAATAACTGTTGCCATGTATTGATAACAGGTACCAGACACCCTTCTTGTCTCTTTACAGACATTGCTCACTTCACAAATTAAGAACTCAGGGGGAAGCCGGGATGGCTCAGTGGGTTAAGCGCTCACTTTGCAGTGCCGGGGACCGAGGATCGAATCCCCGCCCGTGCGGAACCATATGCTGAACTGGGAGCTCCCCCAGTTCAGTTCTCTCTCTGTCTCTGTATCTCTCTCTCTCTCTCAAAAGTAAAAATAAATAAAAAAAACTATATTTTAAAAAAAAAAAAAAGAACTCATAATAATGTTATGAAATAGGTAGTAGTAACTGCTCGTATTCACAGAGAGGAAATCTGTGGTTCAAAGTTACTGCAACTTGCCCAGGGTCACAAGACTGTACATATCAGAGCCAGGTTAGAAAACCAGTCTAATTTCAAAACATAATGGCAAAGATTTCTCTGTTAGAGATATGTTAATTTTGAATCCCAGATCTACAACTTGGTAGCTGTGTGTTTTTAGTAAGTTACTATGCCCCTCCAAGTTTGTTTTCTTATCTATAAAAGAATGGTAATAATAGGGCCTACTTATATGAGAGCTATGAGGATTAAAGGACGTAACCCATGACAAGCACTTGGCATAATTAGCACATTGTAAGGATTCAATAATTGTTACTTATTATTAAAGACTGAATTCATTTTTTTTTTTAAGATTTATTTTATCATTTGAGAGAAGAAAGAGAGAAAGAAAGAAGTGGGGAGGGCCCAGAGCAGTCTCCATAGTTGTACATTATGAGTTGTGACATGGTTTCATTCCACACAGGTGGTTGTGGGGTTGTGCAGGGCAGGAACTGAATTGGGGTCTCTTGTGTGGAAGGCAACAACGGTCACTGCGGAGCCATCCTGGCAGTTACTACTAGTTGCTCAGCCGTTCAGAATATGGTGTTGCACAGGCCGGGGCTGGGAATCAAACCGCGGACCTCACAATTGTGAAACAAGCTCTCAACCACTGACCTATCCCGGCATCACGAGACTAAATTCTTAATTGCCACATCCTCCATTGTCTCTTCCCTTAGTGTCCAGGTCCCAGTGATATGTCTGGGTTTGCCTCTTCTCCTACTTCCTTGGCTTCTAACACTTGTTACCTTTGCCCTTGCCTCCACCCTTCTCTCATCCATCCTCCTGCACCAGCTCTATCTGTTGTGTAGGAGTTCTCAAAACTCCTCACCCAGACAATTCTTTGTGACCTCCACCTTTCTCTAGGTACCAAGGACTAAGCCTCCCCCACTGAACTTGCCAAGTTGAACTTAACTCCATAGACATGGAAAAATTCCTCTACGATGACACTGTGAGTTGTTACTGGAAAATGAAGTTTCTAATCAGCAAATTACAAATGTGAGATGGCTGAGTCCTTCTGTAGACCCCATAGCATGCCTTTACCATCCATATTGCACTTGACTATTGCACAATAACAATTAAATCATAATGGGATTCAAAGAATCAAATAGAACTCTCGAGGTGGTGCACATGCAGCTAAATCCTAAATTTATGACATTAACTGCAACAAGATAACCACAGGCTTTTGTGACTCTTCTGGATCATCTTTTCTTGATGGAAATTCCTTCCTATGAGAAGTTTAAAAACTTCAGATATTTCCAACACAATGAAACATTCAAAGATGATCCTTCAAGCAGAATGAAGAATCCTCTTCTCTAGATATCTATAAACAGGAGTGTGATGCACTTCAACAATTCTTGTGATAAATATCCTTTCTTGAGAAAGACTGGATTGGGAACCTGTTTTTCTATTGCTAATTTCATTTCTATGTGCCCAGAGAGTGCTGCCACCACTAACTCAACTTTTCTCTCTTCTCAGTTGCTATACCCCAACCCCATGTGCCCCCCAAATCATCCTTTCCTTCTATCTTTCAGCTTTCCCAAAGTTAATTTTCTAGTCCTCAGACCACTGGCCACTTGTCCCCTTCCTATTCCTCTATTTCTAGCTGGGACATGTCTGTGCATTAAGTAATGGGGATAAATCACAGAAGCCCCATGGACCATATCTTTTCTCTTTGCCTCTTAGAAGAAAATGAACAATCTGGCCAGGCTGATCACTATAGGGTGATTCAGTTACAGGCCTGGGCTAGGTGAAGCTTCTTTTCTCACAAGAGAATCTTGATAGTGGTAACCCATCTCAGGAACACCAATTCATCAGCAAAAGACTGTTGTCATCTAAAAGAACCACAAGAGACCCCAGACAAGAAAAAGCTAAAGGAGTTCATCGCCCCCAAACCAGTATTACAAGAAATGTTAAAGGGGTTATTTATAAAGAGATTCAAATATGTGAATAATAAAATGGCAATAATAACATATCTATCAATAATTACCTTAAATGTCAATGAATTAAATTCTCCAATCAAAAGACATATAGTGACTGAATGGATAAGAAAAAAAGACCCAGGGAAGCTGGGATGGCTCAGTGGGTTGAGCACTCGCTTTGCAGCCCCAGAGGCCAGAGGATCAAATCCCGGCTCCTGCCCAGGCAGGCCTATATGCTGAGCTGGGGTGTGCCCCAGTCTAGTTCTTACTGGGGCCTATGAGGAAGGCTCTCAGCCCAGTTCCTGCCCTGCGCAGCCCCACATCCACCTGTGAAGTGAAACTATATGGAAAACTAATGGTGTCAACTATGGAGACTGCTCTGGGCCCTCCCCCTTCTCTCTGTCTCTCTGTGTCGGTCAAAAAACAACAAAAATAAATCTTTAAGAAAACAAGGCCCTACTTATGCTGTCTACATGAGACTGCAGATCGAAAGACACAGATTGAAAAATGAAAAGAGAAAAAGATATTTCATGCATATAGAAACAAAGAAACAAGAAAGCAGGGGTAGCAACACTTAAACCAGACAAAATAAGACTTTAAAACAAAGTCTATAACAAAAGACAAGGAAAGACCCAGCAAATCCACTTCTGGGTATTTTTCCGAAGAAACCCAAAACACTAATTTGAAAGAACATATGTAGCCCTATGCTCACTGCAGCATTATGCACAATAGTCAAGATATGGAAGCAACCTAAGTGTCCATCGATAGACAAATGGATAAAGAAGAGGTGGCACATATATACAATAGAGTGTTAGTCATAAAAATGAGTGAAATCTTGCCACGTGAGAAAGCATAGATGGACCTTGAGGGTATTACACTAAGTAAGGCAGACAGGGAAAGAATATTGTGTGACTTCACTGATATGTGTAATCTAAAAAACAAAATAAATAAAACAGAAACAAACTCATAGATATAGAAAACATTCTGATGGTTATCAGATGGGAGGGAAGTTGGGGAATGATAAAAAAGGGGAAGGAATTAAGATGTCCAAATTGCCGGTTATAAAAACAGTTATGAGAACATAAAGTATGGCATTGGGAATGTAATCAATAATGTAATAACTATGTGTGGTGGTCGATCAGCAGTCCCCAACCACTTTGACATCAAGGACCAGTTTCATGGTAGACAATTTTTCTATGGACCAGGGAAGGAGGGTTTTCAGGATGATTCATGCACATTAAATTTATTGTGCACTTTATTTCTATTATTATTACACTGTACTATATAATGTAATAATTATATAGCTTACCACAATGCAGAATCAGCACTAGCATCACCACCTAAGTTTCACCTCAGATTTACAGGCATTAAATTCTCATAAGGAACGTGCCACCAAGATCCCTTGTATGCACAATTCACAACAGGGTTCACACTCCTTTGAGAATCTAATGCCACCACTGATCTGACAGCAGACAAAGTTCAGGTAGTAATGCAAGTGATGGGTTTCAGCTGTAAATACAGATGGAACTTCACTTGTCTAATGCTCACCTCCTACTGTGCAGTCCGTGGCCGCGAGCTGGGGACCCCTGTGTTAAATAACTGCGAGATTTATCAGGGTGATCACTTGATCAGTTATATAAATGTCTAGTCACTATGTTGTACACCTAAAACTAATATATTATTGAATATTAGCTATAACTAAAAAAGAGTAAATTACTTAAAAACTAAAAAGTGAAAATGAAATAAATAAAATGTACATATATGCAGTAACGAAAAACCCCCTTACAATCAGGTTTGCAACACTGGATAGAAGTATGAACACGAAGGGAATCAGCAGAATATCTGTAATCTAATGCAGCCATGAATTAGCTGCACGATGCAATGAAAGACACTTTCTCTTCACCTCAGTTTTATGAACTGTAATAAATACAAACATACATAAATGAATAAATAATATATACATAAATAAATAATAAATAAACCACAGGGGAGCTCCAAGTCCAGTTTGTAGAGAGCATGTTTGATATCAGGGACTAACTGTATGTCAAATCCATGGAGGACACAGATTCTGATTCTAAAATTAATAACTGGAGAGAAAAGAGCTGAGAGGAAGGCCCCATAGTAAACATAGCAGACTATTTGGTTTCAAGTAGACCTGATTTTGATTTTCAACTCTATATCACTTACTAACTACTTTAAGTAAACTTGTTTATCTCTCCAAGCCTAAACATTCTTATACAATGAGAAGAATAAAATCTGAATTAGATAAACATAGTTTACTTCTAGAAACACTAATTACTTCTAATTACTTCTGGAATTATAAGTAATATATTAAAAATATCTCAGGAGTGTTTTGTACTTAGGTAATTAATTACAGTGATTATCATTATGAGAGTGTACGATATTAAAAGAGAGAAAATTTTCAGAACAAAATCAGTTACTTTACCCTTCTGAAATTTGAAAGATTACTTTGTTTTACTGAAGACTCAAATTTAATGAGCAGAAAACAGCCATAATTACAGCTCCATAAGTTTCAATTTATTGATAAATTTCATTTACGGTATAAGAAAAATAAGGCTTTTTTCTGTTTTTTAGTAATATCCCTAAGGTCACTCTTCTATACATTTTCGACACTCACAATGAACAGAACTCACAAGTTTGGTCTTATATCTACTTACAAAATAACTCTGACATGATTTTCCTTCTAAGGTTTTCAAGAAATGTAATAATTGGAGGCAGGGCCATTTTATCCATCAAGGTGTGTGAAAACATACCTAGAATGTTTCAAGAACCAGAAAATAATGATCTGAAAAAATTATTGGCTCTAAAATACTACCTTAAAGCTACAAAGTAGAAAATTTTAATGTTTAACTACAAGTCAAAAAAGAGAAAATAAAATACAAAATGAAGGTAATTCAACAAATTTCCATAATAGATTTGAATTAACTTATTTAAAAAGTATTAGTATGATATGTCTATGAAAGTATGACTAAAAAGATGCAAATCATGTTATCAGAAAACTTTGACTAGGGTTCATCAAGTGTAATTCTGAGGTTTTAAATGACAAGCCAAAATGAGAAACTGTTGATTTCTTGTCTCTTTTTTTCCTAACAAAAGAAACAACACCAGTTCATCAGAACAGACATACCTTTTAAAGCAGTAAAAGCAAAGATATATTTATTGAGATCTTTATATAAGGAATAATGAAATACATAACAAAAGTGTAAAGATATTTTCCATGTAGCGCATGACTTTTATATTGACTTTCGGTAAAAAAATAGAGTATTAATATTAAATATAGTGTACTGTAACAAAAGGGTGCTGTAATTGATTAGAGAGGTAAATCTGTGATCATGCAATTTGATCAAAATAGAGAGCATGGAAGGCTTGGAAAACCTAGTGGACAATTACTCTTAAATATCAATACTTGCTCTACTAGCCTTCTTAGAGATCATTAGTGCAACGAGCTTAAGATCTCTGGCTAATGCTAGAAACACAAGTACGCATTCTTGATTCAAAAATTATCCATGTGCTAAACAGCAAGTATGCAAGTGACAAAGGTATCACTACTCTGAAGAGGAAATGAGCCCACTTGTATTTTGGTTCAAATGGTGTGCAACCCCACCTTCTACATGTTAAGCAGCAGAAATAAGTGTAGAAAGACAGTGTTGTTGTTTTTTCCAGAAAGAAATTTGGGATTGGCCGAAGTGGTCAAATGAGATGAAAAGAAAATCAATATAAGAAAGAATCAGGAACATGAAATAAGGTGCTCCTCTGAATTTCCTCCTCTGCATCCACCTCTGCATTCTCCTTTAATTAAAAATCCAATTTCCCTTGAGCACTAGCACTCAAGATAATAGTCAAAATTAGTATTTCTATTTTGTTGGAGTAATTAAGATTATTGCTCATTACACAGGCAACAGAATCTCCAAATTTAACTCCATTGTTAGTCCTCTCAGCCAATTCCAGGACCTCCCACTGGGATTTGATAGAGTACAGATTTTATAGTGTTATACAAAATAAAACTGTGGAAAATCTGTATCTGCTATAACTGTTCTTATTATCTTTAATCTCAAGAATATTTTGTGATTGAAAAAGACAATTTCATAACAGTTATTTGTAATATTTTTATTTTGCTTTATAATTGCAAAAGCACAATATTTATTCTACTATAAAAATTAAATAGGCATGTGTGGACTGGTCTGGAAAGTGAATTATGATTTGTAGCATTATTACTTTTGGAAAATGAACCATGAGTCCAAATCGACATTTTTCAAATGGATTTTTGTGGAAATAAGTGTCTGCACAAATTGGAGCCTACTAATACTTTATTCATTCATTATTTTGCTTACTCATTTATTAAGGAAACATCAATAGATGTCTACTATGTATTTCAGACACTAGGCTGAGCACTAGGATACAGGTGGATTACCCCCCACACCCCCCACCCTCCACATATACCCATTTAGGAACTCACTGCAGTTAATTATGGGGAGACACATAAAAATTATTACTCAAAGTATATTCAAAACATCATGGAAGCAAACACGATAAAATGCTTAATTCTTCCTACATGGAATTGGGTTAGTTCTACCAAGAAAAAAAAAATCCACTTGAAATGAACCACCAAGTACCAAGAGTGACTTTCTAGGAAGAAGGAATTCCAGAATGAAAAGTTGAGAGCAAAAAATCAAAGTGTGAACAGTGAGGGACCCTTGAATAGCAAGAGAAAGCTAAAAAAGGAAGGGCCTTACAGAGCTTTTAGTCACTATACTAAAGAGTTCAGAATTAATGTTGTAGGTCACTGGGATCCACCAAAGGTTTTGGAACAGGAGACTTACACAATTAGATCTGCATTTTTTTAAAATTAATTGTAGCAATACTATAGTAGAATGAAGATACTACTTAAAAGCACACCTGTACAAAATGACCTCCCCAAACTGAATGTTCCTTGACTCTTCATCAGAAAAACCTATCCACTTCAAAAGTGCTTTACTTTAGCTTCTGAAACCATCATAATTTTGTAAACTTTAAGGTCACAGAGCAAAGACAAATGGGTTAGTTACCAACGCAAGACTTAATGCGAGGCACCAACTCTTCCCATGAAGAGCATTAACTTCCTGGGTAAATTGACTACTTACAATTTTATTTTTAAATGCCTTTCTCTATTTGGGGGAAATCTTAATCCTTTAGCCAGGAATTTCAGAGAAAACAAACACTTTTTTTTTTTTAATCTCTTCTGCTTTGTTCCTCAGTACATTTTATCAGTGTATAATGAATACCTCAGGTGCTTGTTATCATTACTCTCTTTCACACCCTCCTTGTGTAACCAATTGGGTGGTTTCCCTTCTACTGGGTTTCAAGCTGAAGCTCTATCCACCTCCTCATCTTGTTTTCCCAAAGAACACCTTTACCAAAAATAGAACCATGACAGAAAGAAGGAATTAGCATGATTTAAGCTCACCTCCTGGGAAAGAAACCTCTCACCAATGGCCAGGAAATACCACAGAGGAATTAGTACAGGTAACTAAGGTGGTCCTACAGCACCGTAACTGAGAACAGAACAAATGCATGGCCTGGCCTTTGCAATAGCTCCTCCTGCTTTCAGCCCTGAGAAACCAGTGGGCACTAACAGAGCCAGAAAGAAAGCACACTTCATTGGCCAATAGGTCACAGCAAAACTACTCAGAGCATTGTTGGTAAACATCAAGCAGGGTTTGGCTAAAACAGCAAAGTAATCAGACTCAAACCATTTATTACCATCTGCTGCACATTCCTCACCCTTCCTGCCCCACCCCCACAAAGCTTAACCCCCACCCTTCACCCTGGAGAATCCAAGATCACACAGTCAATAAAATCACGCTTGAATGAAAACTTTCAGAACTTGGGCCATTACTATCCCCAGCAAAACCTGAAAGGCTTTCACTGGAGATTTTAGCCAAGAACATTTTCCACTTTTTATGCTTAAATCTATGCTCTTGTCTGGAAGGATGCATTGCTATTTGTTTTGCAGTGGTTTGGTTTTCTTTGGGGTTTTTTTACCCTCCTTGAGCGCTTATTCTTCCCCAATTATTATCAGGTCTGTGTTTTCAAAACGATTCCAATTCACAGCCCAAAGGAACATTACTGAAGAAACCAACCCCCTCTCAAATCAAAACTCCTGAGATTAAGCAATAAAACCAAATAATATAGTTGAAAGCCAAGGACAGCTGAGTTTCAACAGCCTTTCACATGCAGAAAGGATTATAGATCCTCTTTTCTTTTATCATGCTCATTATGTATTCCTTACTCATACCTCAAACTAAATACTAGATCTGAAAAACTCTGTGTATCCATTTTTCCGACTTAAAGGTCTTCCATCAAGAATATATCATACTTCCTCTGAGTAGTGGGAGGCTGTTACTTATTTTAAAGTTTGGCAACATCTCAGTTCTCCAAGATGTTCAAGGTGAATTCTCTGACAACTTAGCAATGACTCTAAAAAGAACAGATTTCTAGACTTCCTACATGAAAGTCAGGCACTCAGGGAAGGCAAGAGGAGTAATCGTATTATTGGGCTTCCTTAGAAGCTGAAATAACCCCAAGAAAAGAGGAAGTACTAAGAAATTTAAAAGGGAAAGAGAGATGTTAACAAGTTTTACATGGCTTTACACTTGTTTAGTTTTCTCTAATACATTATTTCTGAGTGTTTTACGTTTTATGTGTTTTATGATGCCCAGTTTAATACCAACATCCATTCTTGCCCTTAAGGATTAGTTTTGTGTTCTAATGAGAATCAGGGGACAGATTGTATTTAATACATCTGTACATCTTCTCAGTAATTGGGTAAAGCTCTTAAATCTACTGTAAATATCCCTGTATTTCAATTAACTTGTTTTACTTAGTAGACATAGTAACATATTGTTCTACTTATGGAAAAGCAAACCCTTTACAACTTTTACATTTTAAACACCCAGAATCATTTATTTATTTCCTCTTTTTAGGAAGAGATGAAATGATATCTTGCTAGGTTTAAAAAAGACTGACAAAATAAAATAGGATGGAAACTAATTACTTGGAAGTGATCTTTTAATTTAGATGAATTCAAATAGATTATAAAGGAGTCCGGTCTTCCCATTACTAGTTGGTACTGAAAACCTAAAAAACCCAGACTAACATTATCACCCGTCCTACTTGGGGAGTTAAAAAGAAATGCAGTCTAAAGTACTTACTTTTTTTAATGAGAACATACTACTTATTTGGTCTCAAGAGAGGATAAATGCTCCCTCAAAAAGTTACTTTTTTCAAAACTTGGACAAAACCTTTCAAATTCACTAAAGATCCCCTAATGCTCTGTATTTGCAATAAGTGTTTATTACTATTAAAAACTACCTCTGTATGCCTATTATCTAGGAAACTCATAAAGCCGTCACAGAAACAAGCAGAGAGGAATGGAGGCTGGGTAGTAAGAGGGGGACTTGAATTGCAGTTTTTATTAATTCCATCTATTCAAACACATACTTCCAGCTTGTGCCGTTTTTTATCCTTAAAAAAAAAAAAAAAAGGCATTGTTTCCCATCATACACGCGCGCGCGCACACACACGCACACCCACAGAGACACGCGCGCGCGCACACACACGCACACCCAGAGACACGCGCGCGCGCACACACACGCACACCCACACGGAGACACGCGCGCGCACACACACACGCACACCCACACGGAGACACGCGCGCACACACACGCACACGGAGACACGCGCGCGCACACACACACGCACACCCACACGGAGACACGCGCGCGCGCGCGCGCACTGCACCAAGAAGAGCCCCCTGCGGCCGCTCCTCGCCCCAGCAGCCCCTTCCCCGTGGAAGCTGCTGTGCTCCGAGCCCTGCGCGCCCCCAAGGCCCCGACCCACACCCCCGTGGCGGCGTCACCTACCCTGCTCCGAGCTCACGACAGACGCGGGAAGGCGGCTGCTCCGAAGGAAAGAACTCGCCGAAAGAAAAGGGCCAGAGAAGAAGAGGGTGGGAAGGCTCCTCTACTTCCCACAATAAGGGGAAGTGTGGCGCCCCATTCACTTGGTTGCTCCGCAGCTGTGGTTTCGGAGGAAATACACGGCGGCCGAAAGAGCTGCGGCTGAGGTGGAAAGTTGTGGGTGTTTTCCCCGCCGGCGTCCACGCCTCGATCCTCGGCTGCAGCCGCAGCTTGACAGCTACCCTGGCCCCCGAGAGCCTGTGCTGCCCCGCCGGCTTCCACCCTGAGCTGGGCTGAGTGGCCACATGCACTTGAGAAATCCCAGCAGTTGCGCGAAGAAGAGTCCCAGAAGTTAGAAAGAGTGATTGTGTGTGAATGAGTAAATAGACAGTACAAGAGGCTGGAACAACTGAGCGGGGCCAACCCTCAGACGCAGCTCGGGGTTTCAGATTTCATCTGGCAACTGGCAGCTTCAGAAGTCTCGAGCCGCACGAGCGGAGGCCGGGAGGAGCCTTGCCCTCTCGCAGTGCCTCACGGCTCGGTTATCTCGGTTCTCACTGCCCGGCGTCTGTCCCCTGGACGACCAGCGAGAGCCCGCCCTGCCCCGGCCCCTCCGCAGCTGCCACCACTCATGTTATTTCGTGTGAATCATAGAGACGTGTTGGTCACCGATTTCGGACTGTGGGTGCGAGAAGGCTGGAGAACACAGGTCGCCTGACCTCAGGGGCTCTCCATTTCTTTGGCTAACCCCCACACACCAGTTTTACTTGCTTCCATCAGCTCTCTGTAAACTTATTTCTCAATCAGACTTACCTGGGTCACTAAACCTGGATTCCTAGAAATGCTTATTTAGATGGCCGCCCTCTAGTTAGATCCTTGGAGAAATACAAAGCATAATAACTTCCTTATCATAGTTTAAGTGCTCCCAGAATTACACAGTATGACAGAGGAAAGAATGTCAACATTTTGCTGATGTAGCACCATCTCTTCATACTACCAAAAAATCAAAATGAACAAAACTAATTTCAAATCCAGATCTTAAGTAACCATACCTGGAATACCACCTCAAATTGTTTCAAAAAACCTTTATAAAGATCTCTGCTTTAGATTATTTAGAAATCATCACCAGATTTCTTTAAGACACAAAATAAAAGTGACCTTATTAGAGATCTCCAGTATACACATTTAAGTTTAGAAATACCAAAAATAAAAGTCTGTGTGGACACTGATATGTTTTTTCTCTTTTAGCCAATTTCTCTGGTTTCTTGGAGTCTTTCTGCCTAATGAACTGCTCAAGCCTTTGTGGAATTCCTAGCCGAAAGCAATGTAGCTTATTTTCTAATTAGTAGGAATAAATGATCTTCATCAGCTAACCTGGCTTTACGCATTCTAGCTGTGCCCTAGCAGGTAAACGCCAGTGGGCAGTTTTAGAAGAAAGTTGGAAGACAACAAAATTAACCAAGATGAAATTTGCACATGCTTCACAGACTCCAAAGCCTCAGGAAGACAAGTGTCAGTAGGCATGATTCAAGATAGTGACATTTTGAAAAGACAAGGAACCTATCATGTCAGTGTCCTATTTCAGGTTCTAACAATTATTACTATAAGCAATTTAGACGAAAGACAATACAAAGTTGGACTCAGGGTGGTAACTGGATCATGCCTGTGACATACCCTTGTACCTAAGGCCTTTTTTCTTTACATTACCTTTTCCACTGGGCATCACTTCACTGACCTGTGTGATACATAAACTACAGAATACAACTGAAGGAAAAGAAGATTGTCACTTGGAGACTAAGCGGAGGGGAGGTATAGCTACCAACGCAAGCCTCCTCTTTCTCTTCTACATCTCTGCAGAAAGACCAGGGTAACCATGTTTCTTTCCTAGAAGCCCCTTAGGGATTTAGCAGAGATCTTTGTTGCAAGAGAAAATAACCTTAATTAGAAATGCTTGGTTGTTCACAGAACTCAAACTATGTTATTCCTCCCTTATTTGTGGACTAATTGGAACTGGGGACATCCCTCATATGTACTGTAGCAACTTTAAAGGAGAAATAAACTCTTAAACAAGATACTTGAAAGATTCTAACCAGAAGAGGATGCTGATGGGACTAATACAGACTTCAGGGAAGGTAGTCTCTGTCATTCAATTTCCAGGCTCTCTGGTTAGAATTTTCTCAGGGCATCACTTAAAACTGAGTTTTACCAGTCAATTCAGTTTTGAGTTAAAGGCATGCTTCAAATGAAGTTCATAAAATTCACACATGATTACAGGGTGAAGGCTAATCTTCCAGAATTCTAAAGTCATAGACACTCTCAGAAGAAGGGTTTATGAAAGGTCCATATAAAAGGCAGGAAAGGGTTTGAGGGAGATGTGTAATACCTCCAGGACCAGAGGGAATTCCGGGACCTATAAATGAAACAGAAAGAAAAGGAGGAAGGGGGGGGGGGTGGTGAGAAGGAGAGAAAGATGATAATGGCCTCACTACAAATTGTTTGAGTATCAGTATTGCCACAATCAAGGAGAGGAAAAGTATCCACAGACAAAAACCCCCCTGGACACTGTTGTCAGGCCGCTTTGATTGGAATACAGAGGAAACTCAGCAAGTTTTTCAAGTATTTTAAGTACATGGGTCAAATGGTGCTATTATACAAATATAGATTAAAATCGTGTTTTAATATACTTCATTAATTTAAAAATGGCAGTTTTCCACTTACTGCTTGCCACATTCTTTGAAGATCTTAGCATAGAGAAATATATTGTCATGTTACCAACTTGTCCATTATTATCAGATACTGGGGCTCTTTAACTGTGTTTTCTTTTGGGAGAATATAAATTCCTAAGAAGGCAAAAAACACAGTAACAAAACTGAATAGTCAAGAAATGCCAGAATCCTAACATTTCCTTCGGGCTCTCACCAACAATGTAGAATTTGTGTGGGTACTAAAATATGCCAAGATCTGATTTCAGGATTAAAATGGAAGGCTATGCTCTAAAGCCTGCCTCTTACAAAATGTCTGGTTTTGTTTTTTTCTTTTCTTTCCCTGGTGGAAGTTCCCTTTTGAGAAAGTACAATTTTGTCTTAGCAAAATAAGATGAAAAGAGCTTGAGGAAATTCTGTGCCCACCCTCCTCCCAACACTTTAGATCACATGATCCAGGAAAAGGGGATGTATTACTACTACTATAAAAATGATGGGACCAAATCAATTCCGTTAAATCCCTATGGGAAAGATAATAAAGAGAAAGAGCCAATGAGTGAAAGGCTACTGAAGCCATGGATTCCTTCCTGCCTCTATAATTCCAACACAGGCCTGCTATCAGTCATGAGCTATAACAATGAAGCATGTTATGTGGCCATTTAGATTTTGAGTGCAGCATAATATCAACCATCACTATACTCTTATTGAACTGACATATTTTTGATGGCAGCCCTATTCATACTCCATTGTCTCATAAAACCCCCAGAGTGGATGGTACTAAAAAAAAAAAAATCCATGATTAAATTTACTTTCAGAATGTCTGTTATATTTTAATCTAATTACAAAATTAATATATGTTCAACACATAAACCTGGAAAGCTACAAGGTACCTAAGAAGAAATTTTATGCTATATTCTCACCATTCAGAGATATCGTTAATTACATAGATTCAATTTAGACATAGTCTGAACATGCCTGTTTCCTGTATATGTGCCTATCTTATTTAAAGGTTTGGAACATATTACTAACTGAAGCATAGTTCTTTTTGCCTGAGTCCCTAATTAAAACCTAAGTTTCTAGTTAAAAGTTTTCTTTCATACTGTTTGACTAAGCGTCAAGCATTTACTAGGTGCTTGTTAAACAACTAAAATCTCCCTTCCAAGACATACAGATTCCCCCCAAGTCAGCTCCCAGAAAAATGTGGTTTATACTTTCAGTAGCCATTATAAATCTCTCGCTATTCTAGAGTTTCTTTGTGCTAGCTGACTCACAGTTTCTCTAAGACAGCCTTTATTTTCCCATCATTCACATCTCAGATCACCATAACCTCTCTCCTTTCTCTACTCACCCACGAGTATAGGCACACAAATACACACACATACCCACATACACACACACACACACACACACACACACACACACCCCTTGCATGCTCACATCACACATGCACAACCATACATTGAAAAGTTCCTCCAGACATGCAACTGTCCACCTGTAGAATCAGCTCTTAACATAAAACTGGCATGAAACTTGAAATATTTTTAAACTCTAATTCCATTTGAGTACCTGAATAACAGCAAGATGGGCTTACTCTGGTTATATATACCACCATTTTGTAGATTTCAAGTTTATTATCATGTTGGAATCATTAAGTTTGCATTTTTTGAGAAAATTATATACTGCCATAGAAATAAAACCATTCTGCTCCCAAGAATTATTTACTTAAAGACTACCTAAATTATGTGTGACTTTAAAAGTAGTTTCCTATGCCTTATATTCTAGTGGACATAAAGTAAATTATCAATAGGCTATTTATATGTGTCTAATTGCTGTGTTGTGTATATTCCAAGCCTTATCATCTGTGTGAAATCCTCATTCCATCCCATTTTTATCATTCCAAGCTTTTCCTCATTTCATCTATTTTCATCATATTTCAAGCACTTTAAATAATAGATGTCCTTTTTTCCCTGTTTTCCATTTTCATCTTGTCTGTATTGCCTACTTTAAGATATTTTGAAACTTAAAGAGAAGAACCTTTACTTCATCATGGATTCTTGTCCCAGTGGTAGAAAATACAGTCAAGATACAAGGTTGAGCTATTAAGGCTGCTAAAGACTTGAATACCATGTACAGTTAATTGATCTCATGCTCAAGCATATGTTGTTTTCTGCTTGGGCTATATATCCTCGTTAACAGACTTGGAGCTGAGGTCATTACTTTAATTCACTCACAACCAATTAGGTTATCAAGGAGAAAAAGATTATTTATGTTCATGGAGCGCATACATAATCACCAACTTAGTAAACTATCTTGCATGAAAACTAAATAAGAAAGTATAAATGAATCAAAATAACTCATTCAAACACATTAATAATGATAATAGTAATCAATAATTAAATAATAAGAATGGCCTTTATGAGTTTTTACAGTGCCTTCCTACATGTCATATTTTTATATAGGATTGCAGCAATTCTATGAAAAATCTATTGCTTACATTTTACAAAAGAGAAAACAGAGAGAAACAGTATATACACTTTGCTCAGGATCCCATAAGCTAATAACATGAAGATAAGATTTGAATTCAGGACATCTGAGTACAGATTCCAGATTTGTTGTTGTTGTTGTTATTGCTAAATCTATTAGGGTGACACTAGTTGGTAAAAATTACATACGTTCCAGGTATACAATTCTATAATAGATCACCTATGTTGTTGCATTGTGTGCTCACCACTCAGCGTCAGTTCTCCCATCATCATATATTTGATGCCACCTACCATCTCCGCTCCCTTTCCTTCCTTACTCTCAGGTGACCACTAAACTATTGACTGTGACCATGAGTTTTTGTTTCTTTGTTACTGTCAGTTTTATATATGACATATAAGTGAAGTCATAGGGCTAAAAATCACAAGTAAAAATCCTAACATTGCATCTTAAAGAACTAGAAAAAGGAGAACAACAAAAAAGCCCAAAGTCAGCAGAAAAAAGAAAATAATGAAAATTAGATCATAAATAAATAAAACAGAGAACAGAAAAACAATAGAAAAATTAATGCAACAAAGAGCTTGTTCTTCAAAAACAAATTAATAAAATTGACAAATCCCTGGCTCACCAAGGGAAAAAGAGAAAAAGACAAATAACCCAAATTCAAAATGAAAGTGGGGAAATTACAACCGATATTGCAGAAATACAAAAGATCATAAAGCAATACTATGAAGGGTTATATGCCACCAAACTTAGCAACCTAGATGAAATATAAAAGTTTCTAGAAATATATGGTTTACCCAGACTGAACCAAGAAAAACTAGATAATCTAAATAAGGTAATTGAAACAATCATCCAAAACCTCCCCAAGAGCAAAAGTCCAGGACTAGATGGTCTCACTACTGAGTTTTACCAGGCATTCAAAGAGGAATTAATACCTATCCTCCTCAAATTCTTCCAAAATATTAAAAAAGACAATATTTTTAACTCATTCTACAAGGCTAACATTACCCTAGTACCAAAGTCTGGTAATGACAACACACAAAAAGAAGACTATAGACCAATATCTCTGATGAACACAGATGTAAAAATCCTAAACAAAATACTAGCAAATAGAATACAACAATGCGTTAAAAAGGTTACACATCACAATCAAGTTTCATTCCAGGAGCACAAGAGGTGTTCAATATATGCAAATTAATCAATGTGATATACCACATAAACAAATTAAAAGATAAAATTCATATGATTACATCAATTGTTGCAAAGAAAGCATTCAACAACATACAACATCCATTTATGATCAAAAGACTTAATAAAATGGGTATAGAAGGAAAGTACCTCAACATAATAAAGGCCATATATGACAAACTCTCAGCAAACATCATACTGAATGGGGAAAAACTGAAACCTTTTCTTCTAAAATCAGGGAGAAGACAGGGATTTCCTCTGTCACCACTGTTATTCAACATAGTAGTGGAAGTTCTAACCAGAAAAATCAGACAAGACAAAGAAATAAAAAGTGTACAAATTGGGAGGGAAGAAGTTAAACTATCACTTTTTTTTTTTCAGATGACATGATCCTTTACATAGAAAAATCGAAAGACTCTACCAGGCAACTATTAGAAACAATAAACAAATACAGTAAAGTTGCGGAATACAAAATCAATGGACAAAAATCTATTGCATTTTAATATACTAACAACAAAATTGCAGAAGAAGCAATGAAAAAAAACACCACCACCACAATACCTTTTGCAATCATAACAAAAAGGATAAAATACCTAGGAATAAACTTAACAAAGAACATGAACGATTTACGAGGTCTGACACTTAAGTTCACAAACTTGCCACCATGCACTTACATTGGAAGCACTGTATAAACAACTCAGTAAGGTTTCATAAACTTGTGATATCAGTGTCTCACAGCTGTGTTTGTGTTGATATTTGGCAGTGTCTTGCTGAGTAGCATTCATTATGGTTGTTGCATGTTTTTGTGTACTATCACAAGAATGTTGGAGATTTAATTGGAGCAATGAACAAATGTCAAATTTCTTGAGAAACTCGACAAAAGTGGAACTGAAATCAAAACATGTTAGTATGGTGATAACGCCATGAAGAAAACAGCAGTTTACAAATGAATTAAACATTTTGCTGAGGGGAATGAAAGTGTTGCTGATGAAGAGAGGTCAGGGTGGCCAGTAAAGAGAATACCTGATGAAAACATTGCAAAACTTCTGTTTGAAAATCACCGGCTGACCGTGAGAAGCATAGCAGACCAAGCAAACATTGATAGAGAAACAGTTAGAAAAATCTTAAGTGAACATCTTGGCATGAGAAACATGTGTACAAAAAATGGTCCCAAAGGAGCTCACTGATGAAAGAAAGCAGAGTCAAAGTTTGCCAAGACCTTTTATAGAGGCAAGACAATGTTTGGGCCATGTTATTTTGGTGATGAAACATAGGTATACCAATATGATACTAAATCAAAGCATCAAAATACACAATGGAAATGAGAGAATTCTCCATGACCAAAACAGTTCCAGCAGTCCAAATCAAGAGTCTAAATGATGTATCTAATATTTTTTGATATCAGAGGCATTGTTCATTATAAATTTGTACCAAGTGAACAACTACCTAATCAAGTTGTCTTTGCCAGTGCTGATAAGGCTGTGTGAAAAGTTAGACAAAAACAACCTGAACTTTTCACCAACAACTCATGGCTGTTGCATCACAACCATGCACCAGCTCACATGGTACTGTCTGTGAGGGTGTTTTTAGCCAATAAACAACTGTATTGTAATACCCTTTCCTTACTCACCTGATCTGGCCCCCAATGACTTTTCCTTTACCCTAAGATTATGGAAATATTGAATGACATCCAGGGCACTAAGGGTAATACAACAGTTATTCTCATGGCCATTACAGAAAGAGTTCCAAAATTGCTTTGAAGTGTGGACAAGGCTCTAGCATTGGTGCATAGCTTCACAAGGGGAGTACTTCAAAGGTGACTACAGTGATATTCAGCCATGAAGTATGTAGCATTTTTTCTAAGATGAGTTTGCAAACTTAATTGTCAGACTTTGTGTACATGGAAAACTATAAGACACTATTAAAAGAAATTGAAGAAGGCACAAAGAAATGGAAAGATATTCTGTGTTCATGGATTGGAAGAATCAACATAATTAAAATGGCCATATTATACAAAGCAATATATACACTTAACAAAATTCCCATCAAAATACCACAGATATTCTTTCAAAAAATAGACCAAAAAATCATCAGATTTGTGTGGAACCACAAAAACCCCAAATCACCAGAGCAATCCTACAATAAAAGAATAAAGTTGGCGTCATCACGCTCCCTACTTTCAATCTATCTACAAAGAATCAGTAATCAAAACAGCTTGTGTAGGCAGAAAAACAAACACACAGACCAATGGAATAGAATCAAAGTCCCAGAAATAAACCCTGGTTTGGCTCCCACCCCAGGTGTGCCTCCCATGTGGAATGAAAACTATGTAGAAAACTAATGACATTCAACTGTGGAGACTGCTCTGGGTCCTCCCCTTTCTCTCTGTTTTTCTCTGTCAAAAAACAAACAAAAACAATAAAGAAATCTTAAAAAAAGGAAAGAAAGAAGGCACACAGCTTACAATGGGCATACTGCAGAAAAGAATGACATCACCTCAAGAAAGACTGGAGAAGGTCCTGTGGGAGGTATTCTAGAAGATGGCATTATTATCACAGGAAATGACAGCTTCTAAAGCCTTCCCAGTGGGACAAAAGATATAGGTGGAAGACAGTGGTATTCATGATCCTGACCCTGTGTAGGCCTAAGTTGATGTGTGTATTTGTGTCTTAGTTTTAAAAAAAGGGGGGAAGGCGGATGCCAGGATGACTCAGCGGGTTGAGCACTTGTCTTGCAGCCCTGGGGTCCAAGGATCATATTCCAGCCCCAGCCTGTACAGACCCGTATGCTGAACTGGGGTATGCCCCCAGTTTGGTTCTTGATGGGGTGATCTTACCATGTAAGAGGCCTCTGGTTCAGCCCCTAGCCTGCGGGAGCGTGTCTCCTATGCGGGAGGCCCCTGGCCCAGTTCCTGCCCTGCAAAGCCCTGTGCCCACCTCTGAAGTGAAACCATATCAAAAACTAATGACGTACAACTGTGGAGACTGCTCTGGGCCCTCCCACTTCTCTCTGGCTCTGTCTCTCCCTCTCTGTAAAAAAACAATAAATGTTTTAATATAAACCTTTTAAAGAAGAGTTTAAGAGGTAAAAATATAAAAAAATATTTTTAAAAAATAGAAAAAGGTTTATAGAAGGACATAAAGAAAAAATTTGAGTTGAAAATTTAAAAAGTTTATAAAGTTACAGTAAGTGAAAGTTACTTTATTATTGAAGGAAATAATTTTTAGAAATTATTTAGTGTACCCTAAGTGTAGTTATAAAGTCTGCACTACTGTACTCTAATATCCTGACCTAGGCCATCACATTCACTCACCACTCACTCACTTACTCACCCAGAACAACTTCCAATCTTGCAAGCTTCATTCATGGTAAGGACCCTACATGAGCATATCATTTTTTCAATCTTTTATATCATGTTTTTATTGTAACTTCTCTATGTCTATATGTTTAGATACACAAGTACTTATCATTGTGTTATAATTGCCTATAGTATTCAGTACAATAGCATGCTGTATGGTTTGGTAGCCTGGGAACAATAGGCTATGTCATACAGCTTAGATGTGTAGTAGGCTCTGTCATCTAGGTTGGTGTAAGCACATTCTATGATGTTCACACGTCAAAATCTAACAACGTATTTCTCAGAATATATCCAATTGTTGAGTATCACATGACTTTATAAACTCATTAATAGTAAAAAAAATTTTCATTTTATTTAGATAAAATTAGTGGCTATATTACTGCATTTTTAATTTAATAGCTGGAGGTATCCCCCTTGAAAATAACTTTTGGGGGGATGAAGTATACTATGCTCAAATGTAAACTGATAGTTCATAAAAGCACAACTTTGATAAAACCTAGGGTAAATTTATGTATAACTCCTTATTAGGCTACTAATGAACTTTAGTAAGTCAACCTATGGATATTTATTTTTTGAGCAGTCATGAGTCTTTATAATAAAAATTATAATTTCTTTAAAAGGCTGCAATAACAAAATTAAATTATTGGTCATTCCTGAGCCCAATAAAATCAAGATTTATTTATTATATGCAGAGCTTTTAGTTATTCCTTATATAAAGTCTCAATATTCACAGAATTATGACAAAGGTTGAATATCTAGTTTTATTCTTCCTTTACCTTATTTTGTTCCAATTACAAATACAAATATATAAAATAGAAATTTGTGATAAATTATAAGAAAAATATTACCATGGAAAGAGCAAGTAGACGCCAAAAGTAGTGATATCTACAACATAGTAACCCACTTTCTTTTCCCCACCTTCCTGCTCAGATAAAAATCCCAAAGAGGAGTTGCAGACAACATGAGGGCCTATCTTTTTTCACTCTAGATTTCCAATACCAGTGACCCTATCCTGGAAAGAGAGGGGAAAAGAAGAAGAAGAATAAAGCAGACTTGTCTGAGAACTAAAACATCATAGGCTCAAATAAAAAACCATGAAAATTGTCTCTATGTATGTAGAAGTTGTGACTAATAAAAATTACTACTGAGCTTTTGTGTCATTATGCCTTTGATTAGTCAGTAGGCTACCAAAAATACAGCTATTTATTTATAGGAGAAGATATTTAAATATTTTGAAATTAAAAAGTTTCCTAACAGTTGAGAAAAGACCGGGAACCTTTGCCTTAGTATCCACCCTCCTTTTAGTGTAAACATTGTTCTTTGAAGATGGAAGGGTTGTGTAGAGAGGGATAATATATATGTTGATTGTAACTACTCTTCTCAAATAGCACACATAGCATTAATTGATTATACAACCCACTGTAGAGCAGTTAGGACCAGAGCTATTTCTAGAATCCACAGTCTAAATATTCTGCTACTATATTTTTACCAATAAGAGCACAAGAGAAATGTGCATAATACATTCCTTACAAAAATTATTGATCTGGCATCAAAATAGCTTAATTATTATTGCTATCTTTAATGGAACTCATTAAAATTACTGTCATGATGATTCCACTATAATTCAATTTTAATTAATTTGATCATTTTAAAAAATACTAATAAACAAACTTTATGCTCTGACCTTCTCTCAACCTTGAATCTTTTAGTACAGAACTAAGAGATTTAAAACTTTCAATTTTTTGTATTATAATAGTGATACTGAGCAAATTGCATAATTAAAATTGCTTAATTCATTATTATCAATCAGCCTTTCAGTAGCAACATTCAATATATTTTTATGTTCTAAGAGGATTTCAACCATACTTCTGTCTGACCACTAGCTTCATATCACAGCATACAAGGTCTCTAGCATGAACAATGCATATACTGATGTTTGCATATTATAAGTAAATACACAATTTCAAACATTTTATAACATATTTATAAATCTGCCAGGCATTTTGATCCTTTAGAGATAATGAGGGTTATTTAAAAATGAAAGTACTGAAATCTCATAGTTCAATGTACAAGGCAATCTAGGTTGCTATTAATATTATGATTTTATGAGATCTGGAAAATAACACATACCAGTATCGGCACCGGTGTTTCACACAATGGAGTTCAAAAATGTGGGACCAATAAGCTAGAATCAAACACTATAAAAATGTCTTCAATATTAAGTAACTTCCTAGAAACTCAACAGGAATCTGATCTACCTATTCTACAAGAACCATTGATTTTCCCTGGGGACCTTTATTTTTTGTTTTTTTGTTTTTTTGTTTTTCCCCACCAATTTTTTCATTTGCTGGCTGACCTCTTGCCATTATATAATGTTCTAATAATGAATTCAGATGTCTTTGATCCTTGTTAATCAATCAGTGTTTTCCTCACCAGAGATTTCCCTGTCAGGTTTCAAACCCTGTTTCCCCATTTATCCCATAGGTCTGTCCTTTCCAGCTGGGCGTCATTAGTGTCATGACGGTACACCATGGAATTATTTTGAGCACAAAATTAATTAGTACACATTTACTAGAAAGCACAGTGCCTGACACATGGAACACAATAAAGGTGCGTAAAGCGGGGGGTGGGGGAGGGGGGGCTCTTATTATTCCTACCATTCATCCTTGGACATGACATCTTCCGTTAATTATCTATCACCTTAACACTCACAGTTCTTTCCCCAAATGAAACACCCTATTTGTTCATTCCCTAACTGCTCACTGAGCCCTTGACCTTGATGTGTCCCCTAAGCTTTTAACATCATAGAAAGAAATTAGCATTGGTAATATAAAGACTAGGGTCCTCGACATATTCAATATAAGCATTTGTGGCAAATATTGGGAAAAACCAAGATTTCAAACACAAAAATCAGGAAGATGTTCTTTGGGAAGCTGACCAATTAAGTCACGTATCAGTTATATCTAATCACAGAAAGCATGCTTTTTTCCAAGTTTTCAGTGAGGTAGCTTCTAATTATGTATACAGCAATTCATGCACAACTTTTTTATTTAAAGGGATGACTGAATTTTTCCATTGAATCCATGGAATTCCTCTACTTTCTTTTAAAATTGTTTTTCATCACTCATTCCTGTTTTACATGCCAATCCAAAAGTCACCCAAGATGGGTTTCATACAACTAGGGAAGGATCGCTGAGCATAAATAAAAAATGGGATGGCAGTTCTCTCTCTCCCAGGCCCTGTCCTGTCTCCTCTTTTTCTTCTTGCATCTCTCAGAGGCTTCCCAGCTTTACACTGGAATGCCTGTGCTGACTTTTAGGACAGAATTTTTTGCATGGCTCTCTTTATAAAAACTGACTCTATATTCTTTCCTAAATGAAGGTGAGTCATAATTCAGCCTGTTATGTGTCTAAATCTTGGTGTGAACGAGGGGAGAGGATATAATTCCCAACCAAGTTGTCTAATTACAGAGGTGGGTACTGCTAATTTAGGGCTAGAGAACAGGATCTCCCCTGAGACCAAACAATAAGAGAACCTGAGATAGACCTGAAAAAGTGATTTTCCCTCCCTATTTCCCATGTTTGCTAAAAATAAACAACATTAATCATGACAAAAATCTTATCTACATTACAATATTAACTTTAGAGATGGGGTATAAGAGCTAGAATTGAGAGACATTGTCTTGTCACAGTCCGTAGGGGTAAAAAGAGAAGGCTACTAGTGGTTACAAAGAAAAGGGAAAGCTGAAGAGAGCAAGAAAACAGACAGTAAGACAGCCAGAAATGTATTGCCCTGAAGCTTTTTCAGTGCTCTGGGTTGGTCTGGATCCTTATCTACTAAACACAGAGCTGTAAGAGTCCTCAGTTTAGCTACTTACTAACCATGTGAATAGGATGCTGGGAAGCAATCTACCCCAATGTCATTTAGAGCAGCAGGTAATACATTCGTTATAACTTTTATTAAAATTATAAATACATTTTTTTCACATACATGTTTTCACATAATGCATAGGTCCCAAAACATAGCTGTGTGATGGGATTACACTTATATGATGAGATACTATCTTTAGAATAGCAACCAATGTATTTTTATATCAAGTATTCTCTTCTCATTTGTGCCTCAAGCTATAAATTCATTGGCCTCAGGCATGGGATGACACATTTGCCTCAAGCAAGAGATTGTGATTTAGAGAATGAGTTTTAACTATAATCTAGAAAGAATTCATTAATGTGGAGAAATAGAGAAGATGAAGGAAATGTAATAAGAGTATGAGACAAAGGAATGAGACACAGAGCAACATGCAGTCTTAAGGAAAGTCATTCTCTGGCGATCTCCAAGCATGCACCTATGTGAGCATGTCTACTACTCCCACTCAGGAGTTCCATGGGAACTGAATTCATAATTGGTCCAGTTTCCAACCCAGTATAAAAAGTGTATTGTGCACTCAGAGAACCTATGCTGCTAGACTATCCCTTTGATAGTCCATCCACCAGAAAAACCTAGCATATGCTCAAGATTTTGCTCAGTTCTTATGTTACCTTATGGTACCTTCCACATGGACAACCTCCTTTGAACCCTAAACTTATAAAGAGGCAAAGAGGCAACACTGAAAGTCAAAGATGGTTTTTCTCTAAAACAAAAGAGGAGTAGTGAGTAGGA
This sequence comes from Craseonycteris thonglongyai, assembly GCA_004027555.1. Classification (NCBI taxonomy): domain Eukaryota; kingdom Metazoa; phylum Chordata; class Mammalia; order Chiroptera; family Craseonycteridae; genus Craseonycteris; species Craseonycteris thonglongyai. Next base: position 40,318 of record PVKE010006833.1, read on the forward strand.
GGGAATGCCCTCCCAAACATAAACCAGGGATGTCCAACCTTTTGGCTTCCAGGGGCTACATTGGAAGAAGAAGAATTGTCTTGGGCCACACATAAAATACAAGAACACTGATGACAGCTGGTGAGCTAAAAAAAAAAAAAAAAATTGCAAAAAAATCTCATAATGCTTTAAGAAAGATTATGAATGTGCGTTGGGCCAAATTCAAAGCTGTCCTGAGCCACATGTGGCTCCTGGGCTGCGGGTTAGACAACCTTGACATAAATTACTATATTCAGGTCTTTTAGTGCATAAAATCAGACATCGTATTCATGTGTAGGAATTTTATCTTTATTCTAAGAGTTTTTACTTTATTCTAAGATATTGAAGGGTCTAAGGAAGAAATTGACATGATCAAATTGTGTATAGAGTAGTGTCACTTTATATTCTTTATAGAATGTTGGGTCTGATGGGAGAGGTACAGGTTAGTCACATTGTTAAGGATTTATTTTGTTCTAAGAATTATGCTAGAACCTTTGTGTATATTGTCTCATTTTATTCTTCAACCAACAGTGAAGAGTCTGGATGAGACTCACATTCAGAGATGTTAGTGACAGGTGTAAAGTTATTTACACTATAAACAAATAGCTCTCAGGTGAGAACCTAAATCTACATAAAACTTAGTGCTTTTTCCTCTAGTCCAGGGGTGTCAAACAGGTGGCCCACGGGCCACATGCGGCCCCTGAGGTAACTTTTTGTGGCCCACGATGTTCTGAAATAAAATGAAAATAGAAAAAATTGTTATGAAGAAAATAGCACTTAAGGGAGATCGAGGCAATACCGTACACACAATTCCCTCGTTAACCCTTTAACTACTGAAGACAAGTATACATGAGGCCCAGTGCCTTTCCTGGGGGCCTGTGGGCGTGTATAAACATGCTGATTCAGTTCCCACGACGTTTATAAATGTGATGTGGCCCACGTGAATCTTGCCTGTTGCGCCCAATGGCCCGTGTTTTAATTGAGTTTGACAACCCTGCCCTAGTCCACCTTCTCTGCCAATTTTCCCAAACCAAATTTAGAAACAGGCATTAGCAACCTTTCCACAAATTGGGGCTTGGTTGTCATGGACACCAACAATACTATACTTTGTTTGCAGTTTCAAAAGAAATCCCTTAAGCAATATTCCTCATTACCAATAATGACTCAATCAGTAATGAGTTCTGAAAGGTAATCAGTCTTCTCATACGCAAATCAAGTATATCTCACATCAACATTTTTGAAATAGGTATATAACCACTGAAATTCGCATGAAACACCATAAAGAAAACTGAGGCAAGCTATGACCACAGAGAGCGACTGGATTTTAAATGGATATGCTTGAAGATGATACAATAATTGCAGATAGATAATTATGACCTTTAATTACCTGAAAAACAACTTGTTCTCTATATTTATGAGATCAAGAATTAGGGTTTTGAGGAAGCTGGGATGGCTCAGCGGGTTAAGCGCTCGCTTTGCAGCCCCAGAGTCTGAGTATCGAATCCCCGCTCCGGTCCATGCAGACCCATATGCTGAACTGGGGTGCCCCCAGTTCAGTTCTTGCTGGGGCCTATGTGGGAGGCTCCCGGCCCAGTTCCTGCCCTGTGCAGCCCCACGCCCACCTGTGGAGTGAAACTATTTGGAAAACTAATGCTGTCAGCTGTGGAGACTGCTCTGGGCCCTCCCCCTTCTCTCTGTCTCTGTCTGTCTGTCTGTCTCTATGTCAAAACAAAAAACAAAAACTAATAACAATAAAAATTAATCTTTAAAAAAAAAAAAAAGAATTAGGGTTTTATGACCAGGAAGCAGTCCCCATGTGAACAAAAAAGGTTCGCAGCAGCTGATTCCAAATTTAAGTAGGCAAACATCCAAGAGCAGAAGGTGACAAGAAGCTCAAAGTCCATGCAAACAATCGCACTGAGAACTTTACAAGTTGACTGGGCAGTTAGAGGCATGTGGTCAAAGGGCCAAAAATAGGGTCAGCAGCCAAGGAGTATATGGCATTGTAGGAATGAGGAGCAAGCAGGGAAAAGAAAGAGATGTCGTGCCCTTGCCGTGGGGAACTCGCTCTTCATCCCTTTAACTTCACTTTAATGTTCTCAGTGTGAGCCTAGATGCTATAGTCTGGAGACTGAGTCTTTGAAAAGAGAAGATCACTGCAGCAAAGATATTCTCATATGGGGACGGAGACAGTGATCATGCATGCAGCCTACAAGAGAAAATGGTTTAGTTTAGTAGTTACTGAGCTTGTGAATTGCTAATAGAAGATTGTCAATGAAGTGAGTCCCTTATGACACAAATTTCAGGGTCATTATCTGTGGATACAAACTTCAATAAATAGATATTAACACTGTATTTGCATATTTTTGAGGTTAATTCCAGACCCATCCAACTTCCTCTTCCTTTTTTTTTTTTTTTTCTTCTTTTTTAGTAATTTAAAGATGCTGGACCAGAAACCTAATTTAGGAAGTGATAAAGTATTATTTAATGCTCACTGGCTATAAATCAGTTTTGAGGTAGGCAAGAGTTTCTGAAGAGAAAGGTGAACTGACTTTGTGTCTAGGAAATACTGGGGAGGCTTAGAAGAAGAAAGGGCTCGATTTTATCAGTAGTCTGTTCTTCATTGGAGAATATGGTTCACAATTGATGGGTTCCAGAATGTTGGAAAGCAAGATAATCTCCAGTGACTACATGGCCAAAAAGCAGGTAGGGAGTGAGAGGGAAAGAGACAAGTAATTGCGGCTGCATATGTGTTCTAGCCTAGAGAAGGATTTGTGGTAAAAGGTGCTCTAGGTTATGGAAGATCTTAGCTCAGATTATGTTTGCTTTTCCTTTTGCTAGTACTTTAGAATCAGAAAACTTTACTTTGCTGTTGGAGCCCTTAAGAGCAAAGGAAAGAACTGGCCTTGAATTGTGGTGTGCTATTTATGACCTACAATCCCCTTCAATACGTATTGTATTTTCCGGCGTATAAGACGACTGGGCATATAAGACGACCCCCTAATTTTACAGTTAAAACATAGGATAGGCCTAAACCTATGTTTTAACTGTAAAATTAGGGGGTCGTCTTATACGCCCAGTCATCTTATACGCCCAGTCATCTTATACGCCGGAAAATACGGTACTTATTCTACAAAACTGTCTGTCCTCTCCTCCCACCATAGGTAAACTATACAGTAAGATGTCAAAATTTGTTGTTGTTATTTCTTAACATTATATTTTACCTACTATATAATCCTTTTATTTAATAAATAATAATAATATTTTGAGAATGAAAATCTAGCTATTTTTGCTGTGCTAAAGTGAATATAAGAAAAGACTTTTATTCTATTATTGGCCTGAAGAAAGTGGGGAAATGACACAGAATGAAGTATCAGAAGCAATAAACAAGAGATAACTTCAGGTAAGAAAATGTCAGTGTCAACTGAATTGTAATCCCCTCTGCCTGGGAATTTTTCTTGACTTGTCCTGGAGTGAAGCAGTCTATGTTTTGCATAAAAGGGCCAGTCCTTTCACACAAGTTTAACTTTTATCTCAACAAGGCTAAATAAAATAAGCTCCTTACATCCAACAGCACTGACATATTTGTCCTGTAAGCCCCCAAACACCATAACTATGAGTACATATAACTATGAGTACATAATTGACTATAATAATTTATTATCTGATTGAATCACGCATAAATGTAGTAGAGCCTGCAAATGGTAGAGAGGGGTATATAATTTTTGTGACACTCCATGGAATAGATGGAGCTTAAAAAGTTAATGCATTCCATAGTGATGGTGGCCAAAAATATGACACTACAGAAACACAGGTTGGAGGAGTAGGTTTTTCAGTATTTTAGCTCTTGACCTTTAAGAGGGGAGAAACCAGGAAGGAAGGACTAGAGCAGAACACTTATTTTCTCCCAGGAAATTAAAAGAGTTGTATTTTCTTAGGGAGGGAAGCCATTTGGAACAGTCACTGTTCCAAGCTCAGGAGGCCTGGGACAAAAAAATTAGATAGTGGGAATGCCAGAGATGGACGAACAAACAACACAGAAGCACACAGGAGAGCCAGGGCCAACTTGTTATCACACTAGAGTATGTGAGATTGCTGGGAATTTGGCAAAGTGAGAGCACAAAGTTGAGCAATGAGAGCAAGGATAGAGCCAGAAGCCAATAGGGAGTAAACAACATCAATGTGGCAGAATGAAGTTATCTTGTGAGACCTTAACTATGCATGCAAAGTTGGTGATTAATAGGTTTTGAAATGACAATGTAGACATTTTCCTGTTTCTAAGGTGGTCATCAATTCCCAGTGTCTTACCCCAGGTTAGGTTTTGACAATTTCATAAAGAACTTTACCAGCTATTGATAGAAAAACTTTTGTCCATAGCCTAAGGCGCATTTCCCTTGTATTTATTCCTACTGTGTCTCTGCTCTTTGTTTCTAACAACAATGTTATTCTCAATGAGCCCAATTTGGGGGAAAGTGTGTAGAGCATACAATTCTCTTGGATTCTGTGTCAGAAACAGAATCATAATCACTTTTATCCTAAGACTATATTTTCTTAAAAGGATAGCTTTCAAATTTTGTTAGTTTATTCCATGGCAAAGGATGCAAGCAGCCTGAATACTTTAAAGATCATTACTTAAAATATATAGCACGCCTTTACATTTTTTAAATAGAAATTTCAATTATCCTGAAAAATGTGAAAGTTTAGTTCCATCTTACTACAGTTCCAATTATACTTATTAACTTTTCTTTTGTCTCTTACTTCTTTATACATGTCAATTTTATGTTCAAGCACTTTTTTTCCTTTACTTTAAGAAACATTACTGTTTCTCTCCCTCTCATGCCATTTGATTTACTCTGAACAAGGATTGTTGATGGATAAAAAATTAAACTGTAGAGCATTTATTAAAACATTTAAAAACTTCAATAGATAAGTTTACTCTCATTCTAAAAGAAAATCTATGGGAATACAAAAGAATAGCACATAAAGTAAGATATCAAAGGATCATGGTTCAGACTTTTAAATAACCAAGCAGCAGATATTATTTATACGTCATACAAGTTGAAGAATATTACATGAACTCACTCTCTTCCCTATGATTCATATCGATGAGCACGTAAGGCCACAAGAGAGGTCTCTAAACGCAAGTTTCCAGTTGAGCGTGTGATGATTCAGAGCATCAAAGATTGCACTCGATCACATTAAAACAAAACAAAACCAACCTTCTGAATATATTAGTGATACAATATGCCACAGCAGATATACAAGATCTAAAAATTAAATGCCAAACAGATAAAAATACCACATGAAATTAATAAAACAAGAAATTCTAGGTAATTACTGAACTTCATGAGTTGGTGTCAGCTAACAACATAAAAGTTGCGATGTAAGAAAGAATATTTAAGAATGATTTCCTTTTAGAAAAACTAATATAAAAAATTTGATATTACATTCTGAAATTAACATTTTTTAAGGACTTGTTTTATTGTTTTTGACAGAAGGAGACAGAGAGACAGAGAGATAATGGGGAGGGTACAGAGCAGTCTCCATAGTTGTACATCATAGTTTTTGAAGTAGTTTCATTCCACACAGGTGGGCCCGGGGCCATGCAGGCCAGGTAACAGGCTGGGGCCCTCCCACAATGGAAACACACCCCCATGGAAACCAAACTGAGGACCTCCCACATGGGAAGCACTCCTCAGTTCAGCATATGGGTCTGCATGGCCAGGGACAGAACTTGCTCCTTGGACGCTGGGGCTGCAAGGCAAGCACTCAACCCACAGAGCCATCCTGTCATCCCCTGAAATTAACATCTTAACATCTGGGTAAACAGAAGAGTGGAATATTTGTACACACCGATACATAGAGTTTGGAGGAAAAAGAAATGTGTTACTCAGAATCAATTCTCTGTGGTGGCTGGAATCCGCAAAACAAGGATGGTTCTCATTTTGAAATTGATTTAGTATTGTTTGTCCTCACTCACCCCTGGAAATAAGAACAAATAGTGAGACTTTGCTGTTGCTATTTTGAACTTGCAGAATTTGCTACTTGTAGTCAGTCATTCAGGGATGCACTGCAGTTCACATCTTCCTCCTTTGGACTTTGCTTACCATCACTGTCTGGAAATGTGTGTATATATACACAAAAATGTTTCTCAGGTGAGAAGCCAGTATGTAAAAAAGATCATCAAAAGCATCTGCTCTCTTTGGAGAACCCTGACATTTAGAAAAAATAGTGCTTCATTACTCACAAAGTAATATATGTCCAGGACAACTCTACTTTCTCAGGCATTCTCTAATATTTCCACTTATCACCTTGGCAAAGAAAGGCCGAGGAAGCCAGCATCCCTGACAGAGTGCTTTTTTCATCTCCTAGACCAAGAGCATAAGACTTCTGAATGCATCTTGCATTATGACCCTAAAATGAGTGTACACTGTTCATTCCTTTCTAAATGGAGCAGTTTATTGGTCTAAAGAAAACTGTAAAACACAAGAGACCATCTAAAATTATAAATGAAAATACAAGTAAAAGAATAGAATTTCAGTTTTCTCTGAGGTCTATAGTATTTTGTACATTCATTCAAATGCATGAATAGAAGGCTGTTTTCAATCAAGTATCATATGTCAATACTAGTGCCTTCTTAGCTAGTTTAGGTAACAGAAATGCCCTATTCTACACTTCCTTAGAGAGCTCCAATTGTCACCCAGATTTAAAAAATAAACAGAAAAGGGGCTACTTCAGCATGAAAGCCTATATTATGTTCCTCATCACTTACTGAGAGCCTTGGTAAATATGATTTACTGTATAATATTTACCTGAATATTTCCCAACCTATAGGAGATCAGAATTGGCAAGCTGAAAGGTGTGATCAAAGGGGAAGGAAAGAGAGATAAGTGGACTTGAAAAAGTTTGAGAAAAGCTATTTGAGGAAGATAAAAAGCAAAAAAAATAACCGGTTCAGGCCTTATATTATTGCCAACTAAATAAATAAAACTTACAATAAATAGTACTACTGTACCATTTATGTTTGTAATGTCACAAATGTAGAAATCCAGAACTAGCAAACTAAATACATAATAAATAAATCCAGTACTTTCCTTTAAAAAATCAGAAAGTTCTCTTCATAATGAATAGAAAGGGCAGGGGTGAGGAAAATAGGTCCCAAGTAAAATATTTGAAAAATGATCTGATATTATAAAATTAGAATACTAAGCTTCTTTTCAGTTCTAAAACTATTCAGTGGCATATTTTATTTCTGATAGTCGATTTCATTATAACATTACTTCTTAATGCATGCACTTCAACTTTGGGTAGAACAGAACAGATAGTCCAGATAGAACAAGAACTCATCTGAGCCCTAGTCTAGTATTGTAGCTCTACGGAAAAATTCTAATTGTTGCAACTGAAACTTCCAGTGAAACAGTTCTATATATGTATGTACACCCTAAAAAACAGGAAAAAAAAAAAAAGACAGCTTTTATATAAGCCTAAAATACAATTAAAAGATTAGAAAACAAAAGCCATTTTCAGAGAGAAAACAGAGAAAGGTGTGTCAGGATCTTGTGGAATAATCGCAGTGTTAATTTATTTCTTGGGATCCCCTTGGTTCTTTTTTCTCACAGGGAGGGAAAAGACCTGGCTGTATTTATCTGATAAAGTTGGGCATAGTTAGTTACAAAGTTCTCTTTGATAACAAAGTTCCGTGGCAGATTCAGTTGCCCTTGTGTGTTACTGTGACCTCAAATATTACAGATGATTCTTCTTAAGGAAGGTTTGCCCCCATATAGGAGGCTGGAGCTTAAAACTTTAAAACAGCGAGGGAAAAATTGCTCAAGAAAAATGCCAATGGAGAACTTCAAAACAAGGTGAGTATTTTGAGACTAACTCGGTAAAATAAGGATAACTTTACAAATATGAATGACATAGGTTGGATCTAAATAAAGAGTGCATATTTTCTCTCAGAAGTCAGTGAAAAGTTGAAACTTCTATAATAAAAAAAACTTTACTTGACAGGGAAAACTGAAACAAAGCCAGGCATTTTTAAACAGATTGAAATGATCAGGCAAGAAGGTAGAAGGAAAATGACACAGTTAAAGAGACCCAAAAACCCAATGTACCATTGCAGAGTTGATGTATGTATCAAGTATTAACCAAGATATTTTGGTTAGGTGGATATGAAGACAAATGAAGTATGAAAAGAAATTGAGATCTGAGAATCTAAAACTATCATAGATAGGAGAGAGCGGTGGATATAGGAAAATTTGAGTCAAGAGAATTGATAGAGAAAACTCACTTTGAAAAGTATTAAGATGGGTCTCTTGCTTGAGAAGCCAAGTATAAAGAAATATTATGAAAAGAAGTCAGCTTCTAAAGGATAATTGGAAAAGGGGAGAAAAGCCCTCTCTGTCTGACTAATACTGAGTGTCTGTTATGATTGCTGGAAGTTGGTCTGAGTTAGTCTGGAAGGCATTATGGTTTTACAGCTCTGTTCCCGACTCCTTCTGAAAACAATTTTCTGTCTATACAGCTATTAACCCATCTCCTCTCTTTAGGAATAGAAATGAGACAAAGTACAGCTGTGTGAGGTATTAGGTCCTTTCAAAAACACGTGGTTGAAGAAGGCTAGGATCTGTCCTCTGGTGGATATTGAGCCATGTATCACAAGACCATCATATCTGAAGATGTGTAATTGGCTGATAAAACGAGAATGACACACCCCTGGGATGGGTATGCAAAAGTCTGTTCTTACTGAGACCAGGAAGATCCTGATAATTAACTGTGATTACATCGGGGTCATTTATATCTGCCCTTTCTGAATGCTGTGAGTCACAGCTCCCAGCAGGCTGCAGATTCAAATTCAGTGGAATGGGTGTGTCATCTTAACAAACACTAATCCAATAATTGTAAATATTCAAGCTCAAGGTTATACCAGTTTTATCATAACATATGTAGTGAAATAGCAATAGAATAGATTTAAGGGGGGGGGGGGGATTGCATCCTGGAGTGATTTTGACTGTAGCAATAAACATTTCAAGAATGACAAAATTTTAATATGGTAATGTAGACAGATAAAAGAAATGTTAGAGAACTCAGGAAAATTAAATTTAAGAATGTCATCTGATCTGTATTTTTACATTTCCAGGCCCTTTGCTCAGCTATATGCATTCATTAAGGGGCATATTCAACTATCTGTCAGGACTCATCCCCAAAAAACGCCAGAAAAAATGAAAACATAAGCAGAAGATTTTGTGCAGCATTTTTTTAAAGGTAGATAGATTACCGAGGAAAAGAGGATGCTGATTTAGCATTCTCCGAAATTCTAGCAATATCCTCTCAATCCTGAAGACCATGTTAGCTGGTTTTAGAATCTATCTAACAAGACAGCAAATTTTCTTTTCTAAAATATATCAGGCCAGCAGGCACACAGACTCCTGGCGGTTCCTTAGATTCTTGTTAAATTTCCCTGTGACTCCCTATCCTCTAAAGCAAGCTCTGTACCATATCTTTTTAAATTGTGGTCACTTGGACAATCTACGTACTTGGACAAAGTGTAGTAAACACAGTCAAAATAAACTCTAGCCTGCAAAACTGCCCATTGTTTTTTATTTAAACTGGTAAATCTATACTGTGTTCTTTTCAGTTTTTGCCAAGAAGAATCCTTAATCCCTCAGGAAATAGATACATGGGAAATAGCCCTTACTAGTCTCCTGACATACTAATACAAAACTTACATTGCAGAGTAAACAACACAGTTTAGTTTTCAGCTGGAGCTTCTGCTGCATTTGCATTTCAGTAACTTTTGTGCATTAATTATTTAGCATCAAGTACATTACTACTTGAAGGCTTGTCCTCAATAATAATCATTTATAGTCCAACTTTGGTTGAGCCATACCTCACAGTGACCACAGTTATGTTCTAAATTAGATTGACAGTCATCTCTCAAAAAATTTAAACACTAATTTTAATTTAATTAGACTTTTAAACTAAATATATATTAGATGCAATTAAAGAGAAAATAGAACTAATTTAAAAATAAGGTGGTTTTGTTTTCTCTCAATGATTGCCATTTATTTAGTACATAGAATGGGCCAAACTGAGCATTTTACAAGATTTTGGTCTGTAATCCTCACAACAACCCTATTAAAGATGAGCAAACTGAGAATCAGCCTGGTTAAGCAATAAGGTCACAGTTGTTTATTGTAGAAAATTGAGAAACTCTCATTGGGAAAAAGAAGAAAAATGGAATTAACCCCAAATTCTACCTCCCAAATTCAATTGCTGTGGACACTTTGATATATTTATACATCTAAATATATACATTTATCAGATCAACTTGTTATATTATCTTCACTCAACAATATATTTGAATTGTCCGTATTATTTTTACCTGTTAGTATTGCATTCGATAGCTATACTATGATGTATATACAGTAGCTTGTTTTGGATATTTAGGATGCTCATAGAATTTAAAATCTCAAAAGATGAGAAGGTTGTTTCTTAGTTTTAGTTGTAACAAAACCTGTGATGTCTTTGAAAAGTGTGTCTTTAACAGAAGCTTCTCTGTAGAGCTTGGTGGGTGGGGTACCTTGGTCAAGTCATTTACCATTTGAAATCTGTTTTCTCATTGCACAAGGAAATTCATACAGAATCTTCTTAATTTTTGAAAGAATTAGAGACAGCTTCTGACTCAGTACGTGACATAGAGACTGTGTTCACCAAGCTGTCCTCGTGAGTCACACAACATGCGTTTTCACATTTCACCTCTCTGAACCTACAAGAGGGTTTTATTGGCTGATCTCTAAAGACTAGTTAGTTGATTACTAAAAGCCTAAGACTCTGTGATTTTACATTTCAGTTTCGAAGCTTTAGAAATCATCCAGTCCAGTCTTAGGACGTTGAAGTAAAACTTGAAAGATTTATCCCCAGGCACATAAGTAAAATTATATCTTCTAATCCTCTCTAGTCATATCTCCACTGAGATCATACTATACCTCTCCTGGCTGTATGTGAAAATCAGTAGTGCATGGTTGACCACTTCTTGGGAATGGTCTGTTGATGTGTTGTTTTGAGCATCTGCGATGCTATTATGTACTGAAGTATATTTCACAGGTCACATGGTACTTATAATAATTAAGGTACCAACATTTCCAGATGAATCATGAATAGTTGGTAATACAGAGTCAAGAGTATCCCCTTTGTTAAGATGTCCAATCTTCTTTTATTTCATCGTGATCCGGACTTAAATTATGTGCTGGGTTATTGCTGGCCTGCCAGGACTCTGCTTCATGTGGATATCCCACCTGTGGAATAATGGTTGCACGATGAATTCATTACAGTAGTCCGCATTTATCCATGGGGGATATGTTCTAAGACTTCCAGGGAATGCTGGAAACCACAGACAGGAAACACTGTGTTTCTTTCCCATAATACATACCTAAGATAAAGTTTAATTTATAAATTTGACACAGTAAAAAATTAATAATAAATAACAAAATAGAACAATTATAATATACTGTAATAAGTTATATGAATGTGTTCCTTTTCTTCCCTCTCTCTCTCTCTCTCTTTCTCTCTCTCTCTCTCTCTCTCTCTCTCTCTCTCTCTCTCTCTGTCTCCCTTCCTTATTGTACTCTACTATCCTTTTCACTTAAAGGCAGCACTTTACAACTCCTCTTTAGCATATCTGAATTGCCAGCATCACTATTCTTGCAATTGGGGCCATTACTAAGTAAAATAAGGGTTATTTGAACACAAATACTGTGATACCTGCAACAGTAGAACTGAAAACCAAGAAGGCTACAAGTGATTAATAGGTGGTAGAGTATACAGTGTGGATTAGATGGACAAAAAGGTGATTTACAACCTTGGAAGATGGAGTGAGATTTCATCACACTGCTCAGAATGACATGCAATTTAGAACTCATGAATTTTTTACTTCTGGAAATTTTAATTTAATATGTTCAGATTGCTATTGACCATGGGTAACTGAAACTGCAGAATAGAAAGGAGGGAATACTGTGTGCCCATGGGTCAGAAAGGTAAAAGGTAGAGAGAATCAGAAGGTTAGAGTACTGGACTGAGGCACACCCTGTGTTTAATACCAAATAGTTTCATTCTGTTCCATGACCAGAGACCTTTCCTATCCAAGCAGTTTCAGAATCTACAGAAGAGCACGCAGGCGACTATGTAGAGATTATAAACAAATTGGTTTAAATCTATTACTCATAAAAGGGAAATTCCAAGGAGCCACAATTTATCATAGTTCTTTGTGCCTAGTTGAAGGCCAGCATATTTATAGCTGTATTTCTGAACTCAAAATATGTGTATCAATTTACTAATTTTCAATAAAACATTTGCTTAGGTGTTAACATTTTGAATATAAAACAGCGCAAATTTCAAATGGTTGAATATGCCCATAAAAGATCTGTTTTCAGACAGCTGCAAGTTGGTAGAGATGAGGAAGTGAAATAAGTAAGTGTTTATTTTTGCAAATTTTTGAACTTTCTGGTGTTGAAGTTTAAGAAT
>PVKE010006834.1:0-52873 GCA_004027555.1 Craseonycteris thonglongyai
ACCAGTTCAGAAGTCACATACATCCCCTGCGGTTTGGCCTGGAGCTAAAAACTTTCTGCTCAGTGACCTTTCCCCTATGACTCCTGCCCCTCCCTTGCTTAAACTACTCGCTAGAGCCCTCCAATCCTCCGCCAATCCTAAACTGCCACTTATCCCAACCAATCACCTTTTGACATATACCCCGCCAAACAGATAGCCCGGCCCTCCTTTGTCCCTACAGTATATATGCCGCTGTAGCCGAAATAAAGTTTTGAGGCTTGATCAGAATCCTGTCTTGCCTCCATTTCTTTGTGTCTCCTGTCTCTTGTCCTTCATAGGTTCCCCCTCGGGCCGCGTTGTCGTGCCCCGCTGGACGGGGCACAATTGCCCGGGCACACCTGGCAGAGTAGTGCTGGGTCAATGACATCACCCAGGCAGCCCCCTTGCACAATGTCTAGCACTTAGTAGGCCCTGGATAAATGCTATTTCTATCTTTAATCACCTTTGTAAGCAAAAATCATCAAGTATTTTAAGGTCCAGCATGTTGTTAGGTGTTTTAGGAGAAAAATAAAGTTACAAAAAATCTGGCCCTTCTCTTCCTAAGCAGCATAAGATAATAGTAAGCTGATGGTAAGCCACTTAGCTTGTAACCCATTAAAGTGAGGAATTAGTTTAATAAATATCAGTCTATTTTCAACACTTTTTCCTAATTGTAAACAGTGATAAAAGCTTAATCGAGCGCTCCTGAAAATTCTGCAGCTTTCCTGCACTCAGTCCCCATAGGGCCTTCTCTGCCAAAATATGACATATCATTCCCTTAAGGGGGCAATGTAAAATGGCTCACTGTTCTGTTTGACTGTTTTGTTTTGTTTTTCTCTTCCTGTTCTTCTCATCCTTCCTCTTAAAATCAGATAATTTGCAAATACTTCTTGAAGGAACAAGAAGACTACTTCACTGATAAGCAGTACTCAGCTAGAGTTAGAGCATTCACGAGCCAGCTCCTTGATCAAGGTCAGTCACTCCTTTGTGGGTGGCAGTGCCCTTCAGTTGAGAACAAAACACAGTCCACTAACTCTTCTCCACCTGTTTTAGGTGCCTCACAGTGTTACGACGTGTTATCTTCTGATGTACAGAAAAACGCCTTGGCAGCTTTCGTGAGGCTAGGCGCCGTGGAGAAGAAGAAGGTGTAAGTACTGTGTGACAGTGCTGCGGGGCTGACAGGGCAGTGACAGCTCATGACATTTGACACAAAGACAGAGACACAGGGAATGTGTGACCTAGTCCGCAATCCATTGTGCTGCACTTACTTACCTCTTCGTTCATTAAGTCATTGTGAGTTAACCTGCAGGTTTTCCATGGTTATGAATAAAAATATCAAAGCAAAGAGCAAGTGCTTTATGCCAGCATTTTGGCTTTGACCTAATATTGAAATTTATAGATTAATCACACAACAGATTTTTGGAGAGTGGAGTGAAGTCTGTGTATGTGTGTGCGTGTACACTATCTATACATACATGTATGTTACATAAATACACACACATATGTGTGGCAGTAGTTAGGTATTCACTCTTCAGAGTGATCGGATGTAAGAATGATAAAGCTCCATGGGCAAACCTCCTGTATATCTCCAGTGGGGCCAGAAGAATGAAGTTCAGAGCCAGAGAGTAGGACAGGAAGGAGCAAGGGGACTCTCAATGACTTAAGTAGTCTTACGATATAAGTGAAAGTTGTCTTTCCCCCTAGTTTATACAGTAAGTAAAAGCTTGTTACTTTTTTTCCTAGAGATAATGAGTATATATTCAATGTGAATGAGCCTGCCACAACAAAATTAGAAGAAATGCTTGGTAAGTACACAGTTTAATAACGTACAGTGCATTTTCACATTGTATTTGTCAACATGTGATAAAACAAGAATATATACTGTGGCACCAAATACTTTAACAAGGGGACAACAGTAGAACTTTAATATAAAGAGAACTATTGTGTCATCTATTAATAGAATTTTCCCAAGGCATTTAAGGAGAAAATTCAAGGAAAAGTACCAGAAAAAACACTATAGTCATTAAATAGGCATCTTAGACAGCAGAGAGATTTCTAGCTCCCCCCTGAGTGCTCACGCCCGAGCTCTAGAACGTTATCCTCAAGCATGGATGGACTCATGTCTGAGCTGAGCTCCTGTCTCTCGTGTTAGTCCTTGGGCTCGTTCTCTCCTCCCCTGTCAGTTCCCTCCTTTCCCAGGTGAGGGGTCGGGGTCAGTGTGCACATCAGACGCTGTGCACCCCGAGTGGGCCCTGGAAAGCACGTTCTGTGGGGGAGAGCCCGAGCCTCACTGCCCCAGCGGCTGTCCGCTTATTTGTGGGACACAGGACGAGTCGAGAGCATTGATACAAACACACATAAAAGGTCAGAGGAAGTAGAGAGCACTTCTCCTAGGAATGACGGGGTAATTTTAGAAGGGGAGGATTTGCATTTGAAAAAAATTGTCTGCTGGTTATATTGATAAAGCACTAGGTCACTAAGTGGGCGGTCTCAACCAGTAGCTTTTTGGTACCTAATCCTAATTGAGTACATTTGCCAAACCTGCAGGGAAGAGCTTTAGGTAGATGTCAGTTAGGATGCAGGGAAGACCAGGACTGGGCACATGAGTAATGAAGAGTCGGGGGAGGAGAGGGTAGACGGCATGGGAGTAGCTGACAGATCGGGAAGGGGAAATGGAGAACTTGGAATATGTAACCTTGAAACTCAATTTTGAACTTGGTAAGTGGTGCATATAGCTCAAACAACCCCAAGCCCCTCATTCTGAGGGTGGTGAATCGCTGAAGGCAGATACAGTAATGGGTGTGAACCTGCGAGGACACACTGGACTTGAAGCCCAGAGCACACAACTGGGCACGGGACCTGTCAGCTCCTCATGGGCATTCTGCCAGGGGCTTAACTGCTTGTATGAGAAAGGACAAAGTCAGTGTCGTGTCATGAGCTGTCTCTTTTTTCTCTCAGGAGGTAAGATACCAGTAGGAAAACCAGCAACTGCAAAACTTTAATAATTGCCAAACAGCTATGGAAAATTGGTCATATAATTACTGTCATCCAAAGACACTTATTACAACAAACAGGGACATAAAGAAAGAGACCCATCTTTCTTCTCATGTTCCCCATGACACTGGGGCGGCAGGTCAGGAGGTGAAGAAGTGACCAACGGAAGCAACCAGAGCACTCATCTCCACCACAGTGATAAAAGGCTTTGTATCCAACTCTCTTTGTGTTTTCAAATAAAAGAGTCTTTTGGAAATGTTTGGAAAAACAAAGCCCGGCTCCTGCGTCACTAACATTTTTCAACTTCTTACACGTATTAAACTTTTACACGGACTTCTGAATTGAAGTGCAACGTCACCACTAAAGATTGTGGCGGTTGGAAAGGACGTGTCTTAACCACTCCCTCCTCCAGGTGGGACAGTGCAGACACGCCATTCACCTCCCAGGCCTGAGAGGGGACTGAAGTCTCGGAGAAAACCCCTGCAGAGGTGGGGAGAACGTGTGCAGTCCACACAGTTGTCCTGGCTGGGAATCGGTCCTTTTTTCTCACTAACAACAAAATAACATGAACGAAATGACATTCATGAGGGCCTGCCTTATACAATAAATTCGCTTACATTAAATTTTGCCACCCAAGGACCTTAGTAGAACTGAATTAGAGAAAGTACATGCAACAAAGAGAAGTTATGTGATGTGTCCTAAATAGGCTTAAGAATTAATGAGTGATCATCAAAATCTTTGGCAGCTAGGCCCTTCTGGAAGGGACATTAAAGCTGGGGGTTAGGATGAGCAGAAGCCAGCCCTCAAAGTATGGTGTTGGGGTGATGAAGGAGGGGCCAGAGGATAGGGTGTGCAGAGAGAACAGTGAGCACATGCCCTGGGCTTGGTTCTGGAGGACCTGAAAGACCAGTGTGGCTGACACAGGAGTTGTGAAATTAAAGAGAAACTCAGGTATGTTGGTCTCTGGCAGCCATAACAAACTACCATAGTTCGGATGGTTTAAACAGAGGATGGTTTAAACAACAGAGGCATGTCTAGTTCTGGAGGCTAGAAGTCCAAGATCAAGCTGCCCACAGGTAGGTGTCATTCTGAGGCCTCTCCGGGCTAATGGGAGGCCCCCATCTTACTTTGCACACACAGAGAGTCCCAGCGCTCTAGTATCGCCTTAGGGCACTATTCCCACTGGACCAGAGCCCCACCATCATGACTCATTAGCTCTAATCCCCATGGGCTACATCTCTAGATATAGTCACGCTGGGGCCAGGTTTTCATTCTCTGAATTGGGGGCGGCCCCAGCAGGTCAACATACACCGTGGCTGAAAGGCTTGTAAAACATGAATTGGAATATAAGTGCCATAGGAAATGGGAAGGTTCTCACTACCTGGACTACCTGGACCCAAATTCCCAGATGCATTTGTTCCTCAACCAGGCTGTCTGCCGTGTGCTCACACTGAATAAACATTGCACTGGCCCCTGTGTGGTTCTGCCTGCTGAGACAGACACAAGTTGAGTTAGTTGAACAATGTTCCTAGCTGAGGATTTTATGGCATGCCACCAAGCTGCTGCCCTGCGGGGAGAGACAGTATGAGTTCAGAGCTGTTGGGAGCCTGAGACTCTGGCCGGTTCTTGCTGAGCAGCTGGGCTTTAGAAAGAACCCATACACCCACCCAATGGGGTGATTCACTTTCCTCTGTGATACTCATGCTGTGCATGTAAAGTTGAAGGCTGATTAAGATTACTTTTAATTCTATTTAGACCTGTTTGTAATGCACTGCAGGTTTGGGGACAAAGACTGAAGTTTTGGGTGCAAGTGACCCGCTCTGACATTAGAAACAGGCAAGCAAGCATATAGTGGAGGGACAGGAAAATGGGGATCAGCCTAAAGCAAATGGGACTTTGCAGATGTTAGATGGCCTTGGGGGCAGGCTTTCTCAGCTGTCTCCACACCCCGCGGTCGCCCAGGTAAACCTGAAGCCTTAGAGCCGTGTGCCAATGCCTACCCCATGTGCCTGCACACTCATCGTGTAAACCACTCTGCCCCTCTTCTCCCTCCCATCTGTAGATTCTGGAGCCACTGCTTTGACATAGAAGAAGGCTTGTCATACCTGGTTTTCCAAGACAGCCTCCTTTCTAAAGAAACTGGCAGCTATAAATGCAGGGGCTGGGTCACATGGGTCAGGGCCACAGCTCTACCACATGCCCCATTCTTGTGAGATTCACTTAAACTCCTTACCCATAAAATGGGGGTTATGATAATATCTGCTTGCAGTGGCGGTGAGGAATACAAATGCTGGCAGGTGTTTGAGGCAGTCCTTGGCAATAAGTGTAACCTGTTACTGCTCCTACTGGCTGTTACAAACCCTACGTGGTTTCAAGAAAAGGATGTTTTCCGAGTGGTCAGTGTGGCCATTGGCACTTATGTCCCTGACCCGCAACCTGAGGAGCTGTCTCAGCCAGTAGTTCGGCTCCACAGCATCACAATCTGCATCTCACCTGCCACCTTCCAGGCCAGCTGGGCCATCGGTGACATCACAGCACCTTTCTCACCTGCTCCCACCAATAGAAGGGGATTGCTCAGTGTGGGAGAAAGTGGATTTTAGTGCCTTCTGGACTTGGTTCAGATCTTTAATTTTTTTTTTTCAACTAAAAACTACCAGCTCTGATAGAGTGTGACTCTCCCATCAATGTGTTCAAACACCATTTTTCAAGAGCCCACCCTGGGCTGGCTGCTGCATAGCTGTCTAGTGGAGATTCCCCTCACCATTCTGTGTAGCTGTCCCCTCTTCCTTGGATATCCTTTGTTTGTTTGTCTGTTTGTTTATTCATCTTCCAGGCATATGAGGGATTAGTAGTTTAATCCTCAAAAGTTTAAACACCCCCTTGGTCGACAGTTTAGTTGGGTATAAAATGCTATGTGGGAAATAGTTTTCCCTCAGAATTTTGAAAAGCATTTTCCCCATTGTCTTCTAGTTTCTAATGTTCTCTTGAAGTCAAAAGAACATTCTGGTTCCTTAGCACAAATTATTTGCTTTCTTGGAAAGTGTTTAGAATCTCTTTTCTAGAATAGTTTCTAAAATTTCAGGTGATGTGCTTTTTTGGTGGTGTTTTAAAATTCTTTATTCTGGGCTCTCAGTGGGTATTTTCAACAGATGTGTATTCTTCAGTGCTAGGAAATGTTTTTGCATTATTTCATTAATGGTTTCCTTCTTTTCTCCATGCTTTATTGCTAAAATTTGTGTTATTTTATTTTAAGACCTCTTGGCTTCTAATTTCCTAACATCTTCTTTTTGTTTCATGGACTCAACATCTTCTTATCACTCCAATAATATTTATGATTTTGTGGCAGTTTTCTTTATCTCTTCCAGTTCTCTCTGAGTTTATGTTTTTTTGTTTTTCTGCCCTTCCTGTCTGAGGTTTTCCCCAGGTATCTAGTGACCTTTTTATTTAGTCACATTTAGGACACTACAAAACTGCCTGGCAGCTCTCTGCATGGGTGGGCTTCCCATGGAGTGGACTGTACAGATTGGGTACAAGGACAGGGGCAGTGGTTTTGTTGGGAGACCCCAAACCTTCAGTATGTTTGGTCTTTTTCTCGTTGGTGAGTCATTTTCTCCACCGAGGACTCTTTCAGTCTCCTGAGTCATTGCCAGCATTTTGGGGCCCGAGAGTCACAATGAGTGTGTGGACTCACCTGTGCTCAGTGCGTCTGAGATTAGAGTTACTTCCCTTGAATCTCTTCAGAAAGGAAGTCCTGAGTCTTCTGCAGGTGAGGGAGTAGCCACATGGTGGGGTGAGGGCCATCCTCTCAGGCTCTGCTCTCACACGGACTCCAAGCAGCCCCCCTCACACCCTTGCCTTCCCACCTAACATCTGAGGCCCTAGGAGGCCTTGGCCAACCGAGAGAATCAGCACCCCTTCTGGCGTGCACTCTGGCACCACTGACATGGATTCCCTGTTAATAAAAGTGACATTCAGGGGGGAGCCAGGATGGCTCAGTGGGCTAAGCGCTCACTTTGCAGCCCCGGGGACCAAGGATCGAATCCCCGATCGAATCCCGGCCCCGGCCCGTGCAGACCCATATGCTGAGCTGGGGAGTGCCCCCAGTTCAGTTCTCACTGGGGTGAGACCCCGGCCCAGTTCCTGCCCTGTGCAGCCCCGCGCCCACCTGTGGAATGAAACTATGTGGAAAAACTAATGATGTGCAACTATGGAGACTGTCCTGGGTGGGCCCTCCTCCTTCTCTCTGTCTCTGTATCTCTCTCTTTGTGTCAAAAAAAACAACAACAATAAAAATAAATCTTAAAAAATAAAAAAAAGTGACATTCAGAAAGGGGAGCACTGTAAGTAACTGCTTACTGGTCAAGGCAGAATCAACATCTTCACTGTTTTTCAGTGACATTGGTCTTTTTCTTCCCTTGCCTGTTTTCCATCATGTTGTTTCAGTGGCGGGTTGGGACCAGGCTCCGGCAGTGCATTAAACAGCTCCAAATCAGGAGCACTCGGACCGTTCCAGGTATGTAGTGCCGTACCCTGCATTTTCCAGCAACAGTCTCAGCAGGCCACCCTTGAGCTGCACACGAAGACACTCTGTTGCCAATGACCGCTTTGGGGGACAGGGCCGGCTGGCACTGGACCAGTCACCGCCCGGTGTCTTTGGGGCCACCACGGCCAGCCCCTCTCCTGAACACAGTGATCATAACGGCTACCATCTACTAAATTGTGTGCCAAGCACCGTCCCAAATCCTTTACGTGGCCTATCCATTGTACAGCTGACCAAGACCATGGTTATATTCCCCAGACTCCCACAGCTCAAACGTCAAGGAGCCAGATGTCAAATGGGCATTTTACCAGGGAGCTGACTGTGGGTAGAAGCCGTGAGGACCCACAGCTTGGGGCAGAAGGCCCTGCTGCTGAGGAGAATGTAGGGACACAGCTACCCCCTGAGAGAAAAGGACCAAGTGTCCCCTGCAGTTTCCCAGGCCTCCAGGTGAAGCCTGGAGGTGAGGCCACAGCTGGGAAGTGATGGAGTTACTGGCCTTTCTCCCGCTAGGATTAGGGGAGGGGTGAGGAAAAGACAGCTGGGGAGAGTCCAAGCAGGGCCACATCTGACTACTGTCCCCTGCTCATTGGTGCCTGAAGATTGTAGGGATAGGATCTGTGCTCTGGGGCTGCCTCCTGGCTTTGCCCCTCACCTGTGTGGCACTGAGCCCAGCACTCTCTGCTCAGAACTGTGGGAGCTGCAGAGTGTGGCTCTGGTTTAGAAAGCCAGGCCCAAGTCTGCCTCTCGGGCTTGTGCAGCCTCAGCCCGGCCCAAGGCCTGGTTCCCTGTCTCAGTGAGGACACAAGAGTGCCTGTTTCCTTAGGTGTGAAGTGCCGTGCATTAGCCCACAGGAAGCATTCACTTAAGGGCAGAGACATCACACAAGCAAACAGTGAGGACAACTCCATTGCTGGCCTTCCTGTCCCCATGCATCTGGTCCCTGGCAAGCCTGGCAGGGTTGGGGATGAGGGACGCTCCCTACCAGCAGTTAGCATGTCCTGCAGAAGGTTAAAATGTGTTTCCTGTTCTTAGGAAGTTGCTGACTCACACTGTCCTTAGCTTCAAAGAAAGAAATCACTCTCTTGACGTATAAAATAAGTGAATAAAAATGCAAGGTAATGTTTCACTCAAAAAATTGAAGCTTACAGTGTCTGAGCTGAAGACTTAATGTATGTGTGGGGGGGGGGGCGGTGCAGGGCCTCCCTGTGTGTGGCCTCTGTGTCCTTGGGTCCCACCCAGAGGAAAAACTCGTGATGTACCAGTACTTGTTCTATTTGACTAACCTTTAAGGAGCGCTAACTGGCCAGGCACTTTCCTAAGTGCTTTACAAATATTAGCTCATTTTGACGTGGGCAAAGCCCCTTATCACTGCTTGCAATTGAGCCTCTGCTTCTGTAAACCTTCCTTGCTCCCTGCGTGTCCCTCCCCTGCTTCTGCAGAGCCTGCTCACTCCCTGCACCTGTGGCCTTGCCCTCTCCCGGTGCCTGCATCTGCCAAACCCAGATATATGACTGCGGGAAAAAGAACTTATCATAGAAAGTAACTGAGTGAAATTCTGCCTATGCAAGCCTGATACTCCCTGCAGTCGGGGCTCAGACTTTGGAACCACACTCCTCAGCCCAGGGGCATGAATAAAGCTTTGTGACTCCTATCTCCGGGGGCTTGGTTCCTTTGTCCGGTGAACTGTAACAATCTAACCCTTAAATGACTGTGAGATGAGATGGTTAGGATTACCCTCCCTTTATCAATAAGGAAAAGCGGGCTGCATGAGTTCAGTGATGTCATGAAGTAAATTGTTTCCCATTTTCCATTTTCATTTCACAAATGCTTTTTGTGAAAAAAATCACAGGCTAACAAGACTATAAAGTCTAATTCTGTATTCTTAAAAGCAACCCAAATCTCAGGCTAGAGGGCTAATGGCTGAAGTTCTGGCACCGAGGCAGAAGCCCAAAGCTGCACATGGGCAGGACCTAGGGCAGCAAAACTGGGCGAGAAGGCCACATTCGCTGCCCTGGGACCCTGGGAGGGACAGAACAGTCCTGGAAGGAGGCACTGAGGATGCCATGCCGAGGATGCCATGCCAATGTTGCCACGGCTTTAAGTGGAAAGTACAGTTTTATTATTGTCACTGGACCCACCATCTCCTTCCTTTCTCTATTTCCCTCTGTTTCTTTATTTAAAATCATCCTGGTGAGGCCCAGTGAATAAACCTATTACATGCGTAGATAGATATTAATGATGTTTTCATTATCTTTTTATATTTTTCTTTACCTTTTTCACAGTTCAAACAAATAATTAAGCTTCATTTTCCTTGTCTTGGAGGAAATTAGCAGTAGGGTGGAAGGCAAAAAATTGTCGGCAAAATGTTTCCCTCTTAGGCTTTTGTTTTCAGTGACTAAAACCCAAGTCAGAAAATAGGACTTCCAGGAAGAAGCAAGTCTGAGGCACATTCATAGTAACAAGCCAAACTGGGCCGGGTAGGCCAGGACGCAGGACCAGAGGGAGGTTGACCACCAGCTAATGAGATGTGGGCAAAGTCAGAAGGAACCATCAGAGGGTACAGGTCACAGACCAGGTGGCTGCCGGAAGCCACGGCTCCCTCGCGTTCCCCCTCGATTGCCCCAGCAGGGCTGTCCCTGCCCAGCTCTGTGCTGTCTGGCACTTCCAGACCTTCATGATTTGCAGAGAAGGGGCTTCTTTTCTCCTCTTTACAAACTCTGTTTTCACTCTTCCATAATCTGTTCCCCACCCCCAGAACCTTCCCCCTACCTTTACTTGTCAATTAGCTTTTTCTGTGCTTTTAAATACCTATGGCCCATCCTTACAATTATGTCCCCTCCTCGCACCCAACTCTGAGTCCTTTCAGGATTTTGGATAAAAGCCTGGACTGCAGAGACCCTTCCTCGCTGACAAGAGACTTCTTCCTCTAATGAGGGTGAGACAGAACCTCTCTGGGGACACCGGGCACTGTTGAGGATGCAGTCCTGAGAACAAGAGTGAGGTTTCCATCTGAGCCTTCTTCCCTTCGCTCCCCCAGCTCTGTCCACCACGCCTTATCCCTCAAGGCAAGAGACTGGAATAGCCTGCAGGCAATCTGACCAGCCAAAGGGGTGCCAGTAGAAGTGCTGATATCAGGGCTCCCGATCACTAACACTGATGCTCTGGGGCAAACACCCACCCTGTGCTCAGATTTTCTTCTCCATTTTCAATTCAACTTGTAAATACCATCAGGCAACTAATTATTACCCCTGTCACAAAAGATTAAAAAAAAAGGGGTGGGGGGTAGGGAATTCAAGTAGGAAGAAAAAAGCTTGGAGAGAACACTTCAACCTGACAACAGTAAAACAAGATACCGGTAACAATTGTCCCCAACTTATGATGGTTCTACTAAGGTTTTTCGACTTTACAGTGGTGTGAAAGCAATATACATAATAAATTACAAGATACTCAGCACTTTATTATAAAATAAGCTTTGTGTTAAGTGATTTGCCCAAAGGTAGGCTAATGAGAGTGTCCTGAGTGTGTTTAAGGTAGGCAAGGCTAAACTATGATGTTTAATAGTTTAGGTGTGTTCAAGGAATTTTCAACTTAATGATATTTACAACCTGTGAGGAATTTATCAGTCCATAACCCTATTTTAGATTGAGGAGCATCTGTACTTTTTCTTTTTTACTTATTAAATTTATTGCAGTGACATTGGTTGATGACCATTACATTATCCAGGTGTACAATTCTACATGACGTTGTCTATGCATTGCATTATGTGCTCACCACCCAGAATCAGCTCTCCTCCCTACTCCCCCTCTGTACTCTTAATATCTACAGTGAGATAAAAGATGCTGTGTAAAAAGGGACAGTCAGACACAAAGAGAACTCTTGGACATTAAAATGTAAACACAAATAAATGAAAAACTCAATAGGTGGTTGGAAGATAAAGTTGTAGAAATTTCTAAAAAATTAAGGCAAAAAGTAAAGATGAAAGTAGGAAAATGTGTTCTTTCCTTCTGAGGTTCTAATTACACGTATACTGTAACTTTTTAATGTACCGGTAGTCCATGTGTCTTTTATGCCCTTTTAAAAAAGTTTTTCTGTGTTGCTTTCTGGATATTTTTCTAAACTATCTTCCAAGGCACTGATGCTTTCTTCAGCTGGGTCTGATTGACTTTCTTAAACCAATCTATTGAGTTCTCAATTTCAATTGATGAATTTTACAGCTCTAGACTCTCCATTTCTTTGTTGGTTTTCTGTTTTAGTTTCAGTTTCTCTGAAAAGTCTGTTTTGTTGCTTATTCCTGTGAACACATGAGGTCTGACAATTAAGTTTGTGAACTTGCCACCATGCACTTACTTTGGCAGCACTGTACAAACAACCTGGTGAGGTTTCATAACCTTGGTGTATCAGTGTCTCACAACAGTGTTCATGTTGACATGTGACTGTGTCTTGCTGAGTGGTGTTCATTATTGTTGCGTGTTTTTGTGCACCATTATGAGAATGTCAGAGCGTGAATTAGAGCAACAAACAAACATTAAATTTCTTACTAAACTTGGCAAGAGTGGAAGTGGAATCAGGGACATGTTAGTTCAAGTTGATGGGGATAATGCCATAAAGAAAATGGCAGTGTACAAATGGATTAAATGTTTTTCTGAGGGGACAGAAAGCATCACTGATGAAGATAGGTCAGGGCGACCAGTAACAAGCGGAACTGACAAAAACATTGCAAAAATTCATGAAATTGTGTGTCAAAATCGTCTGCTGACTGTGACAAGCATAACAGACTAAGTAAATATTGATAGAGAAATAGGAAAATCTTAACTGAAAATCTTGGCATGAGAAAGGTGTGTGTAGAAATGGTCCTAAAGGAACTCACCAATGAACAAAAGAAGAGTTGAAGTTTGCCAAGACCTTTTAGAAAGGCAAGACAATGTTTTGAGCTGTGTTATCACTGGTGATGAAATATGGGTGTACCAATACAACCCTGAAGCAAAGCATCAAAGTGCATAATGGAAGTCAGACAATTCTCCATAACCAAAAAAGTTCTATCAGTCCAAATCAAGAGTCAAATCAATGTTGCTAACCTTTTTTGATATCAGAGGGATTGTTCAATATAAATTTGTACCAACTGGACAGTCTACCAAGTTTACTATGTGGAAGTGCTAAAAATGCCGTGTGAAAAAGTTAGATGAAAATAACCTGAACTTTTCGCCAACAACTCATGGCTCTTGAATCACGACAATGCACCAGCTCAAATGGGTCTGTGAGGGAATTTTTAGCCAGTAAACAAATAACTGTATTGAATACCCTCTCTACTCACCTAATCTGCCCCCACCCCCCCAAGATTTTTTTCTTTACCCAAAGATAAAGGAAATATTGAAAGGAAGACATATTTGATGACATTCAGTACATCAAAGGTAATACAACGATGGCTCTGATGGCCATTCCCAAAAAAGAGTTCCAAATTGCTTTGCATGTTGGACTAGATGCTGGCATCAGTACATAGCTTCCCAAGGGGAGTGCTTTGAAGGTGACTGTAGTGATATTCAGCAATGAAGTATGCAGAACTATTTTTAGGATGAGTTCGTGAACTTATTATCAGGCCTCATATCTCAATGAAATAGAATTGATTCATAGAGTGTAAGTGTGGTTCAGTGTTACAAAATCTATTTTAAAAACTTACCAAATTGATGTGACATAGGATAAATATCACGATTAGGTCAATAGATGCTAAGATTCATTTGATTATTCAACATGTATTTTTGACCTAAAAAATTAAAACACAATTCTTAGCTGGACTAGATGATTGCTTCCTTAATGACCAAAGCCAACATCAGGCTTTAAGGAAAAAAAATAGGAAAAACATTCCTACTAGATACACATTGTGTATAATTCTTAATTCCTTGACATTAATATCAAGCAAGAACAATATGGTTTAACATAGTTTGGGAGGTTCAATTTAATATAGATTATTAAGAGAACTACATAGAACATACGAACAGAAAAGAGGCAGAATGATTTTTATTTGCAGGCAATGTGATTACATACTTGAAAACCAAAGAAACAACCAGAAAATGATTAAAATCCATAAAGTAAATAAGGCACTGGTCACAGTATCTGTAATTAAAAATCAGGATATGCCTTATAATCAGAAAATATAATGGAGGTAACAATTTCATTCATAATAGCATTAACTGATAAAACTCACCAAGGAATAAACTCACCAAGAAATGTGCCACATCTACCAGAATATGAAAATGCTACTGAAATACCAAAGAACAGTTGCATAAATTAATAGGAAGATCAAATTATAAAGGTGTCAATTCTCCCAAAATTAATCTATAGACTCAATACAATTTCAATAAGAATGCCAACTCTTTTGGGACATGGTAGAGAATGTTATAAAATTACTTTGAACGTAACTTGAGTATTTATTATATGTGAGAATAGGAAAACCTGAAATGGCCTAAGAATGAGACCAGTACTGCCAGTTATTAAGTTATATTTTAAATGTATAGTTAAGTAAAAGTATGACAATGGCACAGAATTAGAAATATCAGTGAAATAGAATATAGAGCCTAAAATTGTACCCAGCTAGACATTTATACATCTAGTATAAATGTAACACATTAAAATGACATTTCAAGTAAGTGGGGGGAAAGGAGGGTGATTCAAAACTGTTGCAACAACTTGATAATTATTTGTGGGAAAATAGGATTCTTACATAATTTTTTACTCTAAATTATAGAAGAAATAAGAATTCAAATATCAAAATATAATACATTACTACAAAAAATGAGAATGGTTTATAATTTGAGATTGGATGAGACTTTTCTAAGCCTTATGAAAAACTCAGAAATCACAAAGAAAAACCCAGATAAATCTAGCTTCATAACAGACTAAAATGTACTGTATGACAAAAATAATAAATTATTACAAACGGGGAAGCATGTACAACACTTAGTATACATGAAGAATTAATTTTTTAAATACACAATAAACTCAAAAATCATAATACAAAGATAATCTAAGAAAAGAATGGGGAAGGACATAAATAGTAGCTTAAGAAATACAACTTCACTCATAACAATTACAAACAAAACTAGATGCTATTTTTTCACAGATAAGATTAGTAAAAATGAATACCTCTTATTACTAATAAAATAATATTATTGAATGTGGATAAACACTGCCAGAGGTGTTCTCCTATACCTTTGCGGGTAAGGTGAGATGGTGCAACCTGCCTGATGAGCAATTTGACAATGTTTACCTCAATTTAAAATGTAGTTTGGGAGACTAATTTCTATAAATGTGTCCTATAGTTTTATTCACACATGGAAGCAAAGATATATGTAAAATAATTAAATATTCAACCCCAGAAAAGAACCCAGTGAGGCTCAGCCACAGGTATTGACGTAAGAAGTTTTAAAAATACTCACTTGGTAAGAGAAGGAGTGCTTAATCATGTGGACAGTACCATCCAATTCCTCAGGAAAGAATGTACAAGAAACTCTTACCAGCAGTTACCAGTGGGGGCTTGGGTAAGATGAATGGGTTTTTTGAGTTGTTGTTTTTTGACAGAGAGACAGACAGAGAGACAGAGAGACAGACAGAGAGACAGAGAGACAGAGAGAAGTGGGAGGGCCCAGAGCAGTCTCCATAGTTGACAGCATTAGTTTTCCATACACCGGTAGTTTCACTCCACAGGTGGGCGCGGGGCTGCTCAGGGCAGGAACTGGGCTGGGAGCCTCCTGCATCAGCCCCGGCAAGAACTGAACTGGGTGCACACCCCCAGTGCAACATACGGGTCCGCCGGGGCCGGGGCCGGGATTCGATCCTCAGGCACCAGGGCTGCAAAGCGAGTGCTTAATCCATTGAGCCATCCCAGCTTCCCACTTTTCTTTTAAGATTTATTTTTATTGTTTTTGACAGAGAGAGCAGAGATGGGAGAGAAGGGGGAGGGCCCAGAGCAGTCTCCATAGTTGTACATCATTAGCTTTTTATAGTTTCACTCCACAGGTGGGCACGGGGCAGTGCAGGGCAGGAACCGGGGCCTCCCACATGGAAGGCACATCCCAGGTGAGAACCCAACTGGAGGCACACCCCAGTTCAGCACATGGGTCCACGCGACCAGGGCTGGAAACAATCCTCAGACCCCAGAGCTACAAGACGAACGAGTGCTCAACCCACTGAGCCATCCCTGTATCCCCAACTGGGGGCTTTTTATTCCATACCCTCCTGTATGAACTGAAGCTTTCTTAATATATATAAATTACTTATGAAAAAAGTTTTTTCTCCTACAATTTAAACACCTGCAATAGCTCTGTGATAGCAGCATAACTTCACATACTGTCCCCCTAGTCTGCAAGCCACCTGCTCAGGTCTCTGCATAGGCAGGCCTCATGCATGCCTTTCTTTTTCATTGCCTGGCTAAACCTTGTCCATTCTTCAAGGACCAGCTCAAATGCCAACAATTTGGTGAAGATTTTCTAAACTCAAAATAAACTGCTTTCTCTTCTCAGCGTTCCTGCTGTACTTGTTATAACACATTTTTTTGTTTTTTTGTGTGTGCAAGTTTGCAATTATTTAATTAGTTTAATTAGCAACATGTTTTGCATTTATTCAATTTTTTTTCCAATTTTTATTTTTTTTAATTTATTTTGTTATCAGTACTGCCGAACCTATACTTTCATAACATACCGGTAAGCTAAAACACTTTATGAATTTTAAACCTATTTCAACACAATTTCTTTTGAGCAGGAATATTTGGTGAGTATATCCCTTATGTTGACCATTGTTATTTTTTCCAACTTCTAATCTCTGTTTTGCCCACTTTTAAAGCATCTCATGAGAAAGCATGTTTAAATTTATTTTGCCCTCCCCACCCATCATAGTCAACATGAGGCATTCAACATTTTAACAACAATTATATGCTCCCTCTGTATTTGCATATTACTTATAAAAAATCCTTGTCATTTATGATCTT
This sequence comes from Craseonycteris thonglongyai, assembly GCA_004027555.1. Classification (NCBI taxonomy): domain Eukaryota; kingdom Metazoa; phylum Chordata; class Mammalia; order Chiroptera; family Craseonycteridae; genus Craseonycteris; species Craseonycteris thonglongyai. Next base: position 16,530 of record PVKE010006834.1, read on the forward strand.
AGTCCCTCCATCTTCATTTAGGGATGCACAGATGGTATAAAATCCACTTTTTAGAGTAAATTCACATTTTGTATGCCTAAAATTCCCATTCGAGGGAGTCCTAAAATTGAGATGATTTATTCACAATTCAGATAGTAAGTAGAGCATTTATTTAAATTAACTAACAGCTTCCTACCTATCATTCCCACAGAAATACAAAACAAAAACACAATTTAGGATTTTAAAACTGTATTTTAGTAGCAAGAACATAAGAGTGTTAAATCATGATTAAAGAAGAGAAATAGTATGAGATGGTAATATCAGTTTTATTCAGGGTAAGAAAATTTTAAGCTTTATTTTGATAAACATTTCAGATTCCCTCATATCACAGCATAGCAACAGACAAAATGTACATAGACTGATTTTATACATGTCAAGTCTCAAATTCCCAATCTCAAGTAAGCAAGTCGCAAAACACAAGTGCTGATCACTTAACTATAGGTACTATTTTAAACAAAAATAAGTGAGTCTTCAGCACTTAAGTGAAATGAGGCTTTAATCACAGAGACTTAATTCCACAGGTGTCTTTTTTCAACAGTAATGAACTTAAGCAAGTCTGTGATTCCAAGCTCAAGTGACAGTGTTAAGTTCCAGGCCAGCAAGGAATGGTAACCAAGTTTTAAGTGGTATGTTACAGTATGCGTGACATTCCAGACAATCTCTAAGTGTTGCTTTAGAGTCTTAATGAAACATGAATTGGAGAGAACTCTGACCCCACGTGGAGGAAGGCAGCACAACTGAGGTCCATTCTAACGTGGGTGTCTTTAATCACGCCCCCACACTAACCAGTTCACCAAAGTGCATGCCCTGCAGCTACAGCTCATATTGAGAAACACATGAATTTTAACAGAAGAAAATTCTGCACTTCCAGTTTTAATAAGCAGACAGTTCTATGAAGCAGCAACCACTTAGATATCTGAGTTCACACATTTAAGTTTTTGCAACTTTATGCCTTTAAGAGTTTTGATTTCAGAAGTATCATTTTATGGTCCCAGCATCAAATATTTAGACAATGTTTTATACAGTATAATTTTAGAAACTGTAAGTGAGACAAAATAATCACAAAATTTTTAATCAAATTCAAGCTTCCAGTGATCTTTAAAAAGACAAATTATAAGTTTTTATTCAGCTGAGATTAATACTAATCTAGTATAATTATTATCTAGAAAATTCTAATGTTATATAAAAAAATATTAGTCAAAGAAAATCTAACTTTGATAATTTTCAACCTTTTACACAGGCATTGCTAAAAATAAAAGGGCTCCTCTGGCTTGAGTTAAATTCAGTTGAGGAGCTTTACTACCTTAAGCCACCATTTGGAAGCTTTTTTTGGTTTTACATAATTTCCAGTGTTAATAACGCTATTTTTATTCAGATATAAGCCTTTTGAAGTAACTGGCATCAGAAATGGCACTTACGGACACGAATCACAACTAGATGCTAGTGGAAAAATGGCTGTGAGCTAGTACAATTTTTCTCCAAGTCTGGGGAATGTTATATAATCAGGATGCCATAGAAGCAATAGTTTAGAAACCTTGGGAAGCTCAAATTTCTTTAGTTGTTTTTGTTTTACTAAACAAACTGAAGTAAGCATTATGTGCACTTTTAAAAACAAATCAAGGAAAAGTAAAAAATAAAACATCAAAAAGCATCCTGGAGCATTCTATTTTGGTAGGGGTCACCAAAGGTCTTTTCCTCCCTTTGCTTTTGGTACATTGTCTCACCTTCCCATTTTCCACTGTTACAAAAAAAATACAAAAAACAAAAACAAATCTCTCCTCAAAGCAGTCTTGAGAACACTATGGGGTTTGCATATGATTTTCCCCCTAATTTCCCATCCACCCGGACACTGTAATCTAAATCAGTAGCTCATTGAAAACTTTTCTTCCATTTGTGTTAAGTCTGAACCACTGTATAACGTACACTGAAGTGGGAAAGGTAGCTAAAACAAAATCACTAGTGCAGCCAGCTTCCTCAATATGGTCTTTTGTATCATTATCTTTTTAATGATAAAAGCTCCAGGTGGAAAATCACACAATTCAGGGATATGTTTACAAAATTATTTATCACAGTCCTTAGGATTTTTAAGTGAATGCTCCCAAATTAAATATTATAAAGCTGCTAATTAGTAGCTGAAAACAGCCATTCAAATCATGTTGATGTCTTGTATTCCATAAGGTTGGAGTATTTGAGGTTACACACTAGCTAGTTCCAGGAAGGAAGTCCTCTAACCAAAATTTACCCTGCAGCCAATTTTCTGAACTCTTCTTTTCCCCAAATTGTTCAATCTGTTTTTAAGGTGGGGAAGTATATGAGGCAGGGTGTTTTATATGGCACTGTACCCTTTAAGAAACCTAATGGTGAACTGGTAAACTTCACAACATAGTCTCTATACATTTATAGATATTTCTCTGTGCTGTGTAACATAAACCGTGAGCACGTGTACTGTGACTCAAAGGATAAGCTGAAATGCTGTATTGTGACATTATATTCATTAGAGTTAGCATAATTTAAAAGGAAGACATCATATATTTTATTAATTGTAAAGTTTTTGTTATTTGGGCTCAATTTACATTTTTCTCCTTCTGATTTTAAATTTCTACCTGAGAGGGCATCTTTCATTGTTAAGCTTTGTTTGAGACTACAGAGAAAATGCTAAAGTAACTTATATAAATAACAGAAGCAATATATACTCATACACATCAACAGGCCCAGCGTCAGACCACTGACGTTGTGCTCTCGGGGTTCACACGAAGGAGTCTAGAAGGATTCCTCAGGTCCTGGAGCTGCTTGGCTGGTTTCCCCACACCTTCCTCGAACCTCTTCTCCACCACAGGGAGGACTGTTTCGTACAGAAAGGACGCGTTCTGTCTGATGAAAGCCTTCTTCTCTGGGTCCTGCTCACACCGGAGACTGTAATCCACGTGCTGAACAGCAACCAAGATGATTTCCACCAGGCTCTCCAAAAGCACCATGTGCAGCTCCGGGAAGTACAGCTTCAGCGCCTCCTCCAGGAAGCCCATGGTCTGCTTGGTGAAAGCCACCACCGTGTAGCTTAGGTTCACCCAGCAGCCGTCCCCTGTGTACTGCTCGAAGTTGCCCACCCCGCAGCTCTTCATCTCCTCTTTGAGTTTGCCTAGGGCCTCTGGAGTCATCAAGTTCATCCTCCTCCACAACTCCTCAGAATTGCGATGCTTAGTGGCTTCAATTATGATCTCTTTGTAACTGTGCAAGGCCCCCTGGATGTCCTTTACCAGAAGGGCGTGGATGATGAAGGTGAGGTCTAGTCCGATGTCACCCAGTTGCTGACAGTGCTCCTTGGCCACCTTCACACACTCGGCTGCAGTAGAAAGGCTCTCCTTACTGTCAAAGACCTGCTTGCTAAAGGCATCCACAAACATGCCCATGGCTGACCTGGCCCAGACCACAAAGGCCGAGTAGCAGCCACTATCAGTGCCTGCAAAATCCGTCTCGAACTCCCGCGCAGTCTCAAGAAGGCTGGTAAAGAAGACGTGGCACAGCTTATGTATGTAGAGCAGAGTGGCGCCTTCAATGCGGAGCTGCCGTATGGCCGTGTGCACAGCCGCTGCCCTGTTTCTCAGAAACAGTTCACAGGCCTTCGTGCACTGGCCCAGCCGGATGAGCTGACAAACCGCCCTGCGAGTGGCCTTGGGACCGCCCCTCAGGGACCGATCTGGGGAGAGTTCAAACACCAGCACGTCGGTGAGCTGTCGCACACGCTCATCCACTCTGGCCCTCAGTTCTTTTACAGGAGGCGGGCTGGGCTTATCTTGTAGGTAATGGTTCAGTTTATCGAGCAGGTCCACAGCCCCTTCAAAGTCCCTCTGGGCAATGCACACATCTAGGTCTTCCGGCAGCTCCTGGATCCACTCCATGGACAGGTCCACCTTCTCTTCTTCTACCTCAGGAACAGCTGGCTTGTCTTCCTCTTCATCCTCAAATGGGTTACCGGCCTTAGCTGTCACCTGGGGCGGCCCTCGAGGTGCTGCTGCCTCCTCCTGTTCTCTTCGTCTTTTGTCACTGAGGGCCCTCTTGGTTTCCTCCAGCACTTCCAGCCACTCTCGTTTGATTTTAGCATTTTCCGCCTGAAAAATTCGGCTCTCGGGAAACATTAGCAGCTTGAACATGTCCTTCATGGGCGGGTTGTCCTTCACATTGACCACGGCCAAACCGTCTAGGGGATAGAGGGCGTTGTAGCGATAGACCCCCCGCCGCTGTGGCAGCCAGGTGGCCACCAGCAGGCAGTCGTTCATGAGAAAGCCGTGCACCCGCTGCAGCTGGGCCATGTGGTCCGCCTCGTACTCCAGGAGGTCCCCGTTGTACACCAGGTACTGTCCTGGCGTCTCCAGCAGATGCCGGCAGCCTTCCACCTTTTCAAGCAAGGTGGTGAGAGTGCGCTGCTTTCCGTCCTCCCCCGGCCCGGCACCGTCGCGGGAGGCACCCCCAGGGGTGAGGAAAAGGCCAGCCTGGCCCCGGAGGTGGTCTCGGCCCCCCGCGCCACCTCCTCCCTCTTCCCCTCCAGAGGCCGCGGCGGCCCCGGCGGCGGCGGCAGCCGGCAGCAGGGTAAGCGGGATGCTCTCCAGGCTGCTCTTCTGCTCGGTCAGCAGATGGCTGAGCTGATACATCTCGCTCTCCAGGTAGGAAATCTCGCGGGCTGTCTCTATGAACTGCCGATAGTTTTGGTAGACGTTGCGCTTCAGGTTTTGCGCCGTCTCCTCCGCCAGCGCTTGGATGCGCTGCCGATGCTCCTGCAGGTCCCGGTCCCCGTCCGACTGCTGCGAGAGCTGCTTCACGTACAGCCGCGCCTCAAAGCCCGCCGACTCCAGCTGCCGCCGCAGTCGGCTCGCCCCACTATCCGACACTGCCATCGCCATTTCCGTCCGAGTCTCACTCAATCTCTGTCACTCTGGCCGCCACAAATCCTGCTGCCGTCCAGACCCACCCAGAGGAGCTCCAGGGCTAAGGAAGCAGGATAAAAAAAGACGACTCAGTACGCCTGCGCCAGGGTGTGCGCCTGCGCCAGAGGCCAAGCGCAGACCGCGCCTGCGCAGGAGCGCCAGCGGCCGAGAGCGCTTGCGCTACAGGAACTGTTGTGAAAATGCGAGACAAAGGTACCACGCATGCGCTGAGCATGACTTTCTGTTTGACGTTACGGTGATATCATAAGGTGACAATCAGGTTCCTGAAACCTTCTTCGGGCTCAAACCCTGGGAACCCAAGTTTTGAGCCCACTCGGTGGTGTCATGCTAAGTTTTGTTGTTGTTTTTTTAAGCCCCAGAATCTTGGCTTCAGGGCTTGGAGCAAACTAAATTCTGGTTCTCGCGGCCGGGTGCCCTGAGTTCTCGCGATACCCGCAGGCTGAGCCGAGAACTGCTGGAGAGCCGGTATCTCCGAGGAGCTCGAGGCGACCCTCGGCGTCTGCTGGACGTGGGAGAGGGCCTAAAGCCAGCGCACCCCGCCTGGGATCCTGATCGCGATGGAGGAGGACCTCTTGTTGGCGCTACGGCTTCAGGAGGAGTGGAACTTGCAGCGCGATCCGGCCCACGAGCCCCTGTCCCTGGTGGACGCGTCCTGGGAGTTGGTGGATCCTACCCCGGACTTGCAAGCCCTGTTTGTGCAGTTCAACGACCGGTTCTTCTGGGGCCAGCTGGAAGCCGTCGAGGTGAAGTGGAGCGTGCGAATGACCCTGTGAGTCCCGAGCCCCGCTGGGGAGGAGGCGGGCTGGCGGTTTTCCCTCGGCCCCGCCCTGGGATTCTCTTTTTTTTCTTTGCCCAACAGCTACAGGGGCCGTTAAACGAGCTTCTGGTTTTGGCGAGACAGCGTCTCCGGTGTATTTCTCCCTTTCCTTCCCGCTACGGGTTGACTTACAACAGACACATTGAGAGAAAAGGATGTTTCTTTGAATCTCGCCTCACTGGAAAATAACGAATTTCTGATTTGTTTTACGGTGTGCTTTTAGGACCCAAGAGGGAGAAGCAACCAGTCTGCCCCCAAGAAAAGATGCCGAGGACGCAGAGTTCTCCGCTGCTCCTTAGGGCATCTCCACTTTGCAGTGAGCTCCATGCTAGAGTGGGCAGGGGTGGGCGTTTCCACGTTTCTGGACCCCAGGATCTAAGTCTGAGAAATTCCGATATGAAATAATCTCCCGGTACACAAACGGAGTTACTAACAGGTTTAAGATGCTCTTGTATACCACCTTGCTTGTTTTTGTTATGAAACAACCGAAATAATACAGTGAACACAATACAGAATTGTGTTTAAAGTGCAGATCTCCACATGGGCTGGCTCCTGGTACAATTTTGGAGCTGCGTTAATAGAGGGCTGGCTGTTGGTACCACAGAGTGGCGATAGCCTGTAGGGAGGAACAGGGAGCAGCAGAATGGGATCATGGAGATTTTGCAGCCTGGCTAGGGTAAGGAAATCCAACTGGGGTGAGATGCAAATCTCTCCTAGTAAAGAAGGCATACTTTCAAGAAAGCCATCTGCCATAGAGTTCTCTCCATGTGAACAGCCCAAGAATGATAAGGATTTGCTTTTACATCTCTGTTGCCCTTTTGTGTATATTTGGTAAATAAACACTTTTGTGGTGGTTGTTTTTCAGGTGTGCTGGGATATGCAGCTATGAAGGGAAAGGTGGAATGTGTTCCATTCGTCTCAGTGAACCCCTTTTAAAGTTGAGACCAAGAAAGGATCTTGTAGAGGTATTTGTATAAACCTGATTCTTAGCTCAGTAATTTATAAATGCTGATTATTGATTTAGAATACTGTGTATGTAAAAACAAAATTAGTTTTCCCTCATTGCAAACTTTAATAGTGGGGCTAATGATTATCCTTTTGTAGTGCTTCAAAGTTAAAGGCTTTCAGGTATATTATCTCAGGTACATGATCTTCATAACAACCCTGGTTATTGTGTGTGTTATCCTCATTTTTATGAATTATGATTCTCTTCAAACACCATGGTGCTTCCAGCGTGAGGGAACGAACCAGTGTGAGGACACTTCATATCTAGAGCTGGTGCTCACTCCTGCTAGCAAAGTGGAGCAGTAGAAGCTCCTAGATTACTTTTACTTGAGTCTAGCAAATGCCTAAAATTCCCCAAGATGCACACAGTGTGGCTTGTCTTGTGCTAATTACACAAAAGAGCATAGGGTGGTAGAGGTTGTATGGGCAATATGTTAAAAAATGCTTGGAAACACGAGGGATGCTATATTTAAGGATAATAAAAGGTAATGGGTTTTACAAGAATGTGAATATACTGACTTGTACACTTAAAAATGTTTAAGATGGTAAGTTTTATGTTACTGTTTTACCAGCTTTTTAAAGTAAAGAGCCACTATATATAAAATGATACAAAAGAAATAGTTGATTAATAAAAAGAAAGGAGGAATAAAGGAGCAATGCCCAAATAAAATAAAGAGAAAGGTAGGCATAAACACATTTTCAGTAATTGTGTTAAATATAAATGGACTAAAACTCCTGTGAAAGACATGGAATGACATGCTAGATTAAAAGACACATGCTTAAAATAAAGGTACATATATATAAAATGTAAAAGGATGGGGAAAAAGTGTATCATCCAAATACTTAACAGATTTTTTGTGGTTATATTAGTATCAGACTAAATATTTTAAGAGAAGAAATTTGACTAGGAACAAAAAGGGGGCATTTTATAGTAAATACTCTATTGAATAAAAATAGCCAACAATCTTAAATTATAATGACCCTGAAAATAGTAACATTAGCTTTTTTTTTTTTTAAAAGATTTATTTTTATTGTTTTTGACAGAGACAGAGAGATGCAGAGACAGAGATAGAGAGAAGGGGGAGGGCCCAGAACAGCCTCCATTGTTGCACATCATTGGTTTTTCCACATAGTTTCATTCCACAGGTGGGCGTGGGGCTGCACAGGGCAGGAACTGGGCCAGGGTCTCACCCTGGTGAGAACTGAACTGGAGGCACTCCCCAGTTCAGCATATGGGTCCCCAAAGGCCAGGGCCGGGATTCGATCCTTGGTCCCCGGGGCTGCAAAGCAAGCGCTTAACCCACTGAGCCATCCCAGCTTCCCCAGTAACATTAACTTTAAACTACATGAAGCATAAATTTGCAGAATCAAAAAGAGGAATAACCACAATCATAGTTGTAGTTGTTAATACAACTCTTGGTGACTCAACAAATAGGTAGAAAAACAATATTAAATGTAAAACAAAAAATTGCACTCTATGATTAACCAAATCAACCTTACATGGAGCCCTAATTGGAATAGTAGTTGCTTAGTGGCTATGTATTACATAAATGATTAAGACACGAAAATTTTTTTTCACGGTAACAGGTAAAAGAAGAATAGGAAACATGTGGTCATAATGCTATCAAGTGAGCATCTATTGCATGCCAGACTTTGGACTAGGTTAAGTAGTGTTAATCTAGTTTTTGCCTTTACCACAGCCCTGCAAGATTAGGATATCCCCATTTTAGGCAGCGAATTGTAACTTGGCCAAGTTCTCATACATAAATAACAACATCCTTAGTTTAGGCTCTAGCCTTCCTAGCTTTAAAGCTCTTGTCCTGTTCCCTGTTGCACTTGACCTCATCCGTGCTGCTAATGAAAACATGGAAATGTGCCTTCCAGAAAGATGGGATTCTGAGAGGTAGGGATAGTGGAGACTACTCTTGCAGAAGGAAAGGAAATGCTATGAACGAAAGTGAGCCCATTAAACTTACGGCCTTTTTAGGACCAGAAATAGTTGCTTTAGGTAGGTATAGAAAAGTAGTAGGAAATAGAGGTGTTTTGGGACCATGTTGTGTAGGGCTTTGAATCTAACTTAAATGTGGAAAATGGTAGCTATCTAAAATAGGAATGTTCACTATGGTGCCAAGTACTGTTTTCAAGATGTGTTCAAATTTAACCAAAAATCAGGAACCTAAATTTGTTTCTCCTTTATAAGTTATTTATTATTTTAGAATGTTGAGAAACATCTGAAATGTAGAATGGCCTTTGAATTTGAGTCTCAATAGAATGGCATTTACTTGAAAAGATAAAATTCATTTTCAGAGATAGAGTTGATAATTTTAAAAGAGATATTCTCATAATGACCAGTTAAAATGTTTGATGTTCCCATTTTTCTCTTCAGTATAATTTTATAAGAGTAAACTTCATTAATGCCAATCTAGTTATTTTTTTTTTTATTTTTTTGGTTAAATTTATTGGGGTGACACTGATTGATAACAACTATTGTTTCCAGGTGTACAGTTCTACTTTACTTTGTCTATACATCGCATTATGTGCTCACCACCCAGAATGAGCTCTCTTTCCATCACCGTATATTTGATTCCCCCTCCCTACTCCCCTCCCAACTCTCCCACTCCCAATCTAGTTCTGATGGAAATTCTTTTTAGAAAAATTATAGAGGATTATGAAAAAGGTATGCTTTTGAAGACCTTTATCATTTTCCATTTTAAAAAGATATATTAATATTTTTTAGAACTTTATGGAATGCTAGCATTAATGCTTTTAAGGCACCTAAATTTCTCCATCGTTGGTGTGAAATGTGTGAAATTTGGTGTGAAATTTTATTTGCTTAAAATTTTACATAATTCAGAATTCCAAAACGATAGAAAGCTACTACACACAGAAATCTTGTTCTCTCCTCCTCCCACATTGTGAATTCACTACCTGCAAGAGGATGCAGTTATTAGTTTCTTGTTTCATTTGTTGTTCTGTTTTGCAAATACTAATAAGCATTCCTATTCCTCCTCCCTGCCATGTAACATACTTCTTACATAAAATAATGTGTACACTCTTCTGTACTTAGCCTTTTTTATTAAAACAATATACTTTGTGTAGGTTTCTCCAAATCATTTCCTAGAGATCTTTTTCATTCTTTGTTATGGTGCATAGAAGTCCATTATGTGGATGCACCATAGTTCATTCAACCTGACTGACCCCCTATTGCTAAACACTTACTTCCAATCTTCTGCCACTGTAAATGGTGCCACAATGGAAATACATTGGACATATGACCGTCCATATTAGTCTAGGTGTTGCTGGGTCAAAGGATAAATGCACTTGTAATTTTGTCAGATGTTACCAAATTCTCCATGAAGGTTGTACTGTTTTTCATTCCTACCAGCAGCATACAGGAATGTTTACTTTCTGTAGCTTTACTAATGGTCTCAAACTTTACTAATTTTTTCTTATTTTTAAATAACTTCCTTATCAAGAGTTTTACTAATCTGGATAAATAAAAAGTGATATACTAGTGTAGTATTAATTTAAATTTGTTTTTATAAATGAAGAACATTTTTCCATATGTTTTTGGGTCACTTACATTTCTTTTTCTGTGAACTGTCGCAACCTTTGCCCATTTTAAAATTAGGTTGTTGGTTATTTCCCTGTTCACTTTAGGAGCTCTTTATATTTTAAGAATTAGTAGCCTATGAAATGAGTTGCACATATATTTTTCTGAGTTTGTTCACTTTACTTAATGATGTTTCTTCCCCATACAGAATTTAAAAGTTTTTATGTAGTGGATTAATTGATCTTTTCTTCTGGATTTTGATTAATAAAGAGGCTTTCCTGGAACAGAGATTCCTAACGTGGGATCTGTAGAGCTTCAGATATTCATTGCAAAGTTTTGTGCACATGTGCTTATGTACGTTTTCTAGAAAGATGGTTCATGACTTTATCAGCTTCTGAAAGGAGCCTGTTATTCAAAGAAGGTTAAGACCCTAGGTAGAGTAAGAAAATGCATTTTTATTTCCAAAGTGCCATAACAAATTAATTTGTTTTCTGTTTCAGACCCTCTTGCATGAAATGATACATGCCTATTTATTTGTTACTAATAATGACAAGGACCGAGAAGGGCACGGTCCTGAGTTCTGTAAGCATATGCATCGCATCAATCGTCTGGCTGGAGCCAACATAACGGTATATGAAGCATTTGTGATATTTAGTAGCTATTCATCCAACAATTTCTGGGATTCAGTTAAAAACAGAACTGAGTAGAAACAAATTCTGTCTTCGAGAATTTCCCCCAGCAAACAGAGGCCCAGAGAAGCTGATTGGCTGTCTGGACCCGTGTAAAGCTGCCGCAGAGCCAGGGATTCCCCTGACACCTCTGACCAGTTAGAGTGACACGCCAGGCCCGCGAGTCCTTTTCTGGGCTATTACAGTTGTTTCTGAACTTGTTTCCTTACTGTGGTCTCCTTCAGTCCACCCTGTATTCTGCTACCATTTCATGTGTCATTCCTGTCAGAAGTCTTCCTTGATTCATATCTGTGCATAATATTGTAGGAGATGGCAGAGCCTGGGGTCAGAAAAGCCTGAGGAGCAGACTGCTTGGGTTCACATGCTGGCTCCACTGGTCATTAACTGTAGGGTCTACTCACCTCTTTCATTTTAATAACAGTACTGTCTATTAGATCCTTGTGAGGATTAAAGGAGAAAATACATGCAAAGCATTTTAGCATAGTTTGAACTTTAATTAAATATTCATTACTTTTATTGTTCTTAATTCCTTTTATCAGATCATTTCTCTGTTCCTTTTTTCCTTATCTTTCTCAACTCACCTCCTTAGGTGTTTCTAACTGAACTTTTCACCGCCATGTTTTTCCTCATATGTCCTCTCACTAAAATGTGCCACATTTTTTTTGGTCAAAATGCTCTTCATCTTTCCACTGGTCTATAGTTTCTCTCTCCTGTGAATCTCATGAGCAGACATTGAACCTTTCACAGTGTTTTATTTTTCTGCTATACCTCGGAACACAGCATGGCTCTTACTCCTCCTAGACTTTTTTATCCCACAGAGAGTCTGTCCCACAAGGGCTAACCAACATTAAACCAAGTAAAACTAATTCCTACAGAGATTAACTTCTTAGGTACAGTATTTTGGGTATTCCCTTCCTTTCAAAGGTGGTAGAGGCCAGTGTAGTGGAAAAATGTAGAGTACCCACCCTCTGTGTGTTTTTCAGCTCTGTGTCAACTTTTAGAGAGCTAATTTAATTAGTGGATAAAGTTACTTCAACATCAGGAAAGTGGCTTGCATTAGAAAACAATCACATAAAATCCAGATTGGCAAAAGAACTATGGAGTTGCCTGTATAAGAGGCTTTTAGTTTTTTCCTTGGAATTGACACTTGAAGCCAGTGCCGGCATACTTACTCCTTGTTCCCGGGAGGAGGCTCTCTTTTATTGTGTGGGTCTGTTTTTATTTAGGAGAGGTTTGCTCCAGTGCACACCCCTTGCTTTTTCAGGTTACATCCTGTTATAAGAACTCCACAGGGCATCCAGTTTCACATAGTAGAACAATTTTCTTTTAGTGACTGCATTGTTAAAAAGTCACATCCCTAGGCTAGAGGAGTTACAGGAACTAGGAGCCAAACAGCCCCAATTCCTGGACTTTTTGGCCATTGAATTAGTAAGCAGAGTTCTCAACACAAGACAGAAGGCAGGGCCGGCCTTACATACCTCTGCCTCAGACCTTTGTCCGCCAGTGTCTTCTGTACCTAAGAGAATGTGCATTCTTTGCATGCTTGCCCAGTAATAGAATTGTTTTGCTTATGATGGAGAGTGAGTATAAAACTATCTGTAGACTTAACAGAAAGTTTCACATTCTTTTCCACAAGGGGAATTTATTAGAAAGTTAAATGTCTTTGGTTAAGAAAGAAAGAGGAGAGAGAGACAGAAAAAAATCTCACATACAGATGCTCCTTATACAAATAGTAATGTTCCACTGAAAAGAGAAGAAAAGATAGTCATTTAGGAAAATCTGTTTTTAAATGGTGCCCTGAGGATGGCAGGATGGGCAGGCTAACCTGCCTTTCAGTAAGAACTCTGCTTTCTGCTTAGGTTCTAAGGAAGATTTCATTGACAGGGTGAAACAAAAGCATTCTGTTTAAGGAGTGAAAAGCACATTTACAGAGAATTTTATTTGACTCAGAGAATGGAGCTTCCATTCATTCAGCATATACTTATGGATCTCCTTCATTGTGCCTAGCCTATCTTAGCCACTAGGGATGCAAAGATGAAAACACTCAAATTCTGGAGATGTTTAACTTACAAACAGATAAAATGATACCGCATATGGCTCATTCCAGTGACAGGGAACTGAAATTTAAAGTGGGTTTAGCAGAGGCTGCTGCATCAGGCAAGATGCCTGTCTGGTTAGGGTCCAGGGATTAAGGAATGGTCCTTCAGAACGCTTTGGTCTTGTTACTTACAGGGGAACATTCCAACTGAGCAGTGGAACCGTTCCTGTTTTTTATGGCATTACATAAAATCTTCATCATTTTTTATTTAAAAATTTGTTTTCTAAACCTTGTTAGCATGTATAGAAGCTTTTTGTGGTTTAAAAAAAAATTTGTCTTCTAATCTCAGTTTTCTATTTTTATTCAGTTTATAAAGTATGTTAACTGCTGTTTCCCATTAAAATGAACTTTTGAACAGAAGCTAAATATAGTTGCTGTCTTCCCCAAAAATAAAACTTCAGAAAGCTCTGGGAAACTGGAAAGTTACAAAAAAAAAGCTGCGTATATATTTTCTTAGGATGGTTCACTTGCCCACTCAGTGCTAAACCCTCTCTCCCAACCAGGTGTACCACACTTTCCATGATGAGGTGGATGAGTACCGGCGACACTGGTGGCGCTGTGATGGGCCATGTCAGTACAAAGAGCCCTATTACGGCTACGTCAAGCGTGCTACCAATAGGGCACCATCTGCTCATGACTACTGGTGGGCCGAGCACCAGAAAACTTGTGGAGGCACTTATGTAAAAATCAGGGAGCCAGAGAACTACTCTAAAAAGGGCAAAGGAAAGACAAAACTTGGGAAGCAGCCAGCAGCAACGGCAGCAGCAGCAGCAGCAGCAGAGAATAAAGGTAACTCCTGTGTGGAGATAGCACTGTCCTGTGAGACTGGCATTAAGAGAAGCTTGAGGATTGTTTCTGGCGTAGAAGTGTTCAAGTGTGGACTTAAGAAAAATTCCAGTGTCCATGAAATGGTAGCAGAAAATACACTTTGCTCTGTGTCGATGCAAGTAAAAGTAGAAATCGTTCCCACTGATGATGTTTGAGGGTGAAGTCCCTTTCCCTATCTTGACTTAGTGAGTCATTAGGAAACAGAAGGCAAAAAGATTGTCAAAATAAAAATAATTCAGATAACAATGCCCGGAACATAATTCCTCACTACACCCCTTCCTATCAGTTGGACTCTAGCCAGGTGACTTCTATTGATGTATTTTCATTGGGAGAAGAATGGGAAAAGGATGTGATACATATATGCTAGTACTTCATCTTCAAGATTTATCCCTTTCCTATGAAGTTCAAAGTTCCTGCCTTTAGAAGAGGTAACCAGGTTACCAAACTTAGTGCGTCTTCCCTAGGGAAGATGTTGGTGTACTGGGACTCCAGAATGTAAGCTCTGTTTCCCAAATCTGAAGTGTTAATTGAGGAGCTATAGCAAAATTATTTGGAGAGATTTATGCCCTCATTGTTGTGAGGAGGGTGAGAATGCTGCAGCAGATTTCCCCTCCTAGAACTAAACTTTAATTATTTATTTTAAGATTTATTTTTGTTTTCGACACAGTCAGAGAGAAGGGGGAGGGCCCAGAGCAATCACCATAGTTGCACATCATTAGTCTTCAATATAGTTTCATCTGGAACTAAACCTGAATAACATCTAGCAACTTTGAAGGTGAAGTTAACTTTGCTATTGGTCTTTGCATAAGTAAACGTTTTATCCAAATACAAGAGGGTGTTTTTTATCCTATGTTCTCTCAATACCAGAGCTCTCTGACTATAAGATTGTCTTTCATTAATATGTAATTATGTGGATCTTGGTTAGAATAAAATAGTATTTCTTCGTTTTGAAAAACTATCCTTTGACTTAATATTTACTGTATTAATTTTGGGTCAGGGAAAAATCTTGTTTGTCTTTTTTGCAGATAAACCCAAGAGAGGTGAGGCAAAGCTGTTAATCCCTTTTAGTGGAAAAGGATATGTTCTAGGAGAAAGAAGCAGTTCACTTTCATCTGGCAAATTGATCACTTCATACACTACTAATAAAACTCAAGATCTTTTAAGTCAAGACCATTCAGCAAATGCTGTAAGACCGAATACTAATGGTTTAAGTAAAAAAACTTCTCCAGTCTCCACTGTTCTTACTACCAATCACCAGAATGTTTTAAACAACTACTTTCCTAGAGCATCAGCTCCCAATCAAAAGGCTTTAAGAAGTGTGAATGGCAGCAGCAAAAGCTCTATCTCTTCTAGCTCTCGAAAGTCTTCATCTTCTAAGGTGCCACTGAAGAATTCTTTAAAAGCAGTGGAGTCAGCCTCTGCGGCTACATCCTCAGATGTGAGTGAGCCTAAACATGAATTCCCAAGTAAACGACCCAGGCTGGAAGACAGGACTGTTTTTGACACATTTTTTATCAAGAAAGAGCAAATACAAAGTGATCCAAAGTATAATTCTCACCCCACAGCCGCACCTCAAAATTCTAGCAGTTCATCCAGTCCGAGCAGAATGGTTAATTGCCCTGTTTGTCAGAGTGGAGTTTTGGAGTCTCAGATTAATGAGCACTTAGATTGGTGCCTTGCAGGTGATAACGTCAGAGTCAAAAGCTGAAGAAATCTTTGGAGAAAAAAAGGGTAGGGGGAGGTCTTACATGCCACAGACATTACCTCTCCGGCATAGTATCAGTCACTCAGGAAGTTCTGGTTCATACCAAGATTTGTAGGTTATAATCTAGTTCACGTAACCAATACAAAGTGTTCTATTTTAATATATACACATGAGATGTCTGAAGGTGCTGTACCTGTATTTATATTCACTCTTGCCTTACATATACTGTAGCCAGAATTTGTTCTGCATGTTTACATGCATAATTTCTAGACACTTGTTCTTTCTTGTTCTTAAAGGTATTTAAATGTTAATCTGTTTATTTGATAATTTCTTTAAATATTTAATGAATTAGTATTTGGTTAAATTATTATTAAAACTCATTTTCAGTACTGTTACTGTTCATAGTGTACAAAGTATGTAAGTTGTTTTAGGGTACTCAAGGTAATTTTAAGTTTTTGAATTTTTTCCCCAAAATCTTAACAGAAAATACATTTTACTTATTTTAAAGAATTTTATTTGTTTCATTTTGGTGGCAGAATTTAGGTTAAAGTAAATAGAGTAAAACAAATTTCCTATGCACTATTTCTAGTAACAAATAACCACTGTAAATTCTGTAGGCCAGTTTAGCTGTTTTCTCAAAATTTAGCAAAATGAGTAGCTAAAGCTCAGTGCCAACTAACTGGTGCATAAAACACCAATGTTGCCTGTTTATCTCACAGTGGAACGTTATCTAGAAAAAGTATTATGATCCTAAGCCAAAGTTGAAACCATTATAATAAATACCATTTGTACATTTGAAAATGGTTAAAAAAAATTCTTTTCCATGTTATAGCAGAGGGACACAGATACTTTGTCAGTTTACTTTTTGTCTCAAGGCTATGTATACCTCTAGCATGTTGCCACGTTTCCAAGACCTTAGTTCACAAGTTTTTTCTTAACTTTGGTGCAACATGACTTGTACATATATAAGGTGCAGAGTTCTTAAGTGTGCAGCTAGGTGAACTTTTACTGCGTTCTCCTGTGTGACTACTTCCCAGGTAAATTGGAGAACACGCATTACCTCATGGCTGCCTCTTCCCAGTTAGTACCCACCACCCCTAAAGTAACTGTCATGTTACCACAAATTAACTTAGCTTGTTTTTAAACTTCATAAAGTGGTATCTTGCTATGTGTAGTAGAAGTTTATTCTTTTCATTGCTTTGCAATATTTGTGAATATGCCAAAGTTTTATACATCCATTCTAATACTAATAGACATAGGAATTATTTCCAGTTAGGGCTGGCCATTATAAATAATGCTGCTAAAAACATTCTTGTAATTTCTCTTGGGCATACACCCAGGGTCTATTTATGGTTAGCCTTAGGAAATATTGCCAATTTCTGTGCCTTACCAGCAATGTATGAGAGTTTTAGTTGTTCCCTTGTCATTTTAGCCTGTTTGGTTGAATGTTCACAAGTTTTGACATTTCTTCATAGTATTTAATAAATATAAATGACTTAAAAGATGTGTATTATGTTGACTATGTGCAGTTATACTTTCGTATAGGATCATTTTCTCAAATTCAGTTTAACAACTTATGTGCACTTGAACATTTTTGGAGCCCAAAACCACAAGGTTCTGGGCTCTATGAAATAAGACAATCCATACCTTCAAGGAGCTTTACAGCCCAGATGGGGAGACAAATGCATATTACTTTCAATACAGGAAACCCTACGACGGGTTTCTGCTGAGTATTGTGGGAACTTGAGGCCATTCAGCACCGCCCAAGGCTTCTGGGGCTATTTCTTGGAGATGACATCCAAGATGCTCTAGGACAGGCATGCCCAATCTGCGGCCCAGACAGTGCTGAATGAAGCCCAACACAATTCTTAAAAACTAGATTTTTTTGCACCTTTTTTTAAAGCTCATCAGCTATTAGTATATTTTATGTGTGGCCCAAGACAATTCTTCCAATGTGGCCCAGAGAACCCAAAAAGTTGGGCACCGCTGCTGTAGGGCGAGTGAAGTTAGTTTGGTAAAAAAGGATGGAAAAGAAGGAACAAGGGAATAGACTAGCCCATTCTACTGGGAGAACTAAGCTGTTGCAAATGAATATAAAATGGGAGGGGTGGTAATGGCAGGAAAAAGACTGCAGGTAGGACAGATCAAGCTGAGTAGAATTTTGAGGGCAGAGACTCCAGTTTGGTCCCTGGTGTACCCGGGGTTGGACAAGTTTGTAACACTTGAGAACTGTTGATGGATTCTTGGGGTGGGGTGGGGGCAATACAGATGGGAGGAAGAAAGGCAGTGGCAGGGATGGAGAGAAGATGGTCTTAAGAAATACTTAGAATGAAGAAAAGGAAACCAGTTAGGAAGCTCCTGTGACAGAGCAAGTGCCAATGGGGTGAGATGCAGCAGCATGGCAAAAGAAATGGGAGAGAACCAGAAGCTATTAGGGATGTCTTTACTGCTGTTTTATCTTTCTGTTTTGATACTAAACAAGATTAGCTAGTACAAGTAGTAGTATTTTATATAGGCCAGGAATTCCAAATCTGGGTGCATGTCAGAACTAATGATACAGTTGTCTAATAATTTAATACATATGATGTACATTGAGTGACTCAATAAATTAATGTTTAATATGTATCTTAAGTCATTATTACAATGCCTTTTTCATATACATTAATTTGTGAAATTAGAGGACAAAAATATTACATTAGATGTAATAAAATCCAGTTTGTTCTATGGCCCATAAAAAAAATAGGTGTGAAATCAAGAGTTGGTCAGTGTTAAATGCTGATGGAAACAATGTTAGCTGAAGGCAAGAAAACAATTAAATTTGGAATTAAATCAGCCTTCACTTCAATCTCTGTTAAAAACTTGAAAACAACTTGTACCCTAAGAATTAGCTACAAATCTAGTCATTTACTAGATTATATCATAGTAATTTATTATGATATAAAGAAATGTTCTGTTTTGTTGATTCACGTTTTTCCCTTTTAAAGCAAATTTCCTACCCTAATAACAGTTGGTGATTCTGGGTTAACCTACAAATGCTATCTATCACCCTTTATTTGGGGGAGATGGGGAGTAGACTTTATATTTTAAAATCAAAGTTAGACATTATGTAGCAAAACTAAATTTAGAAAGTTTTGGTTTTGTAAACGAAATGTGCTTCCTAACTAGAAATTCAGATAGGTAGGAAAATAGGACAAAAAAAACTTCTGTCCCACTGGCCCAAAGCTCTGAGACTTTTTCAAAGCTGATGGGATTTTTAAATAAATTAGAGTGTCAAGGTGACACAGTTGCTGTATCTTCCAGCAAACTTGGTGCTCAGCTGTGATCCTGGGCCCCAGGCACATGTGGTTTCTCATGTGGGTGGCTGGCAGAACAAAGCTAAGCTTTCTTCATAGTTTGTTCATCTTTATCAAAAGGCAATGGCTTCCTGTTATTCTTTGTCTCCATTTTTGTCCTTGAGCCTACACTTGCCTTTTAGCAATGTGTTGTAGTTGTTGACTAGCAGTATATCCACTAAATGGAGTGGAATATACAATTATTACAGATTAAACTGCTTAGGGAGTGGAAATTAACAGAAAAGGATGCAATGTAGAGATTTATTTTTTCTAACATTGCACTAGACTATTAGAAGTTATATGATTACATACTTGATCTTAAGTGACTCTGGAACCATATGATTAAAGTTTACAGTGGAGTATATTGTGATACAGAAACAAGCTGCTGCTTGCATTCTTCAGTGCTGGTGCTAAACCTACCCTAAGAGGTAGCCTCTTGTCTACTGAACCACCAGGTGGTGCTCTGGGTAAGTGAAATTTCTCTGAAAAACCCAAAGGCAAAGTAAAGCCAAACGGACAAGAGAAACTTGCCAACAGTAACAGTAAATGCAAGTTGATTCATACAAAGGAAAGGATAGGTTATGATTTCAAGTCCTGTGAGAGGAAACACAGCAGGCCAAGAGTATGTGCTTGTTCAAATAAAGACTGATCTACAGGACACCTTGATCTCCCCAAACTTGTATCTATTTGACCTTTCACCCTGAACACTAACATAATACTCAGCCGTAAGCAAGAAATAATCCAGTACCCACATATTAGAAAAACATGGTCATTCCCAACAGGAAGTCTTACAGACAAGGCAAGACGTACACTTTTGCACTATTTCTGAAATGATAGTACTCTTCCTTTCAATATGCCTATCACTGGTCTGTATTGTTTAGATTAGTCCGAAAGCTTCCTAGGACATATATGTCCTTTTGCCTCCTACATCAGAGTCTAATAGAACAATAGGAGCCTCTTAGATTCTCAGTGTTAAGGGAAGGAAATGGCTAGGCATTTCTCAAGTTCCATTGTTATCTGCTTTTGTAAAAACACCTAGTGAATGTTGACCCTTTCCCATACTTCTCTGAAGAATCAAAGCGTGTGTATTTTCAAGCTAGATTACGCTTGAGACAGATCATTCCAGGTTATAAGCATTCCTTGCAAACTAATAGAACATGATTTGAACAGCACAGGTCCACTTAACTTGCATGTGTTTTTTCAATAAATCTTGTAAATCAGTAGTCCCCAACCTTTCTCACACCAGGGACTGGTTTTGTGGAAGACAATTTTTTCC
The DNA here is from genome assembly GCA_004027555.1 of Craseonycteris thonglongyai. NCBI lineage: Eukaryota > Metazoa > Chordata > Mammalia > Chiroptera > Craseonycteridae > Craseonycteris > Craseonycteris thonglongyai. The sequence goes on from PVKE010006834.1 coordinate 36,812, forward strand.
ACAGATGGGGGCACAGGGATGATGATTTCGGGATGATTCAAGCGTATTACTCTTACTGTGCACTTCATTTCTATTATTACGTTGTAATATATAAGGAAAATATTATGCAGAATCAATGGGATCCCTGAGCTTGTTTTCCTGCAACTTATGTCCAGTCTACTCCATAATCTCGTTTTGGTAGCTGTCACTGCAGAAAACGTTGCTTCACAAAGCTGGGATGCTGGAAAAGGAAGCAGGCTTTTCAGTGCCTTTGTGGCCATTTCAGGATATTCTGCCCTTGATTTTAATCCAGAACATATAGAGATTTGAAGTAGTCTCAAACATACTTTTAAGGTCATTATTTGCAGTCTCAAGCAGTTGAGCCTCTTCTAGCACGGGCAAATTTGATTCACCTGGCTTATTCACAAATGGATCATAGATCCATTCCTTCCTAGTTTGGGGGTCTTTTGTGGTTGGGAAGTAATGCTCAAACTCTTAAAAGCTGAAATAGGTGATCATGCACCAGATGGGAGAAAGAAGGCCCTGGCTCAGTCTTTCAAAATCTCTGCTGTTTGAAACATGTCAAAAATCTCAGTGTTTATTCATCACCCCCAAATTCCAGTTTGGCTTTGAATGCAGCCACTTTAGCTGCTGACTTGAACATAGTTGTCGTTCTCCCCTGAAGGGACAGATTGAGTTCATTGAACTATATGTTAGACAAGCAAACAAATGTTACGACCCATTCTGTGTCACTGAAATGTGTTGCCAGTGGTGACTGTTTTTCTAAAAGAAATCTCTGGAGCTGCTCTTGTAACTCAAAAACTCTGGCCAGTGATCTGCCTTTAGAAGCCGTCTCACTTCTGTGTATGAGAGCAGATGTGTGTGCTCTGCGTCCATCGCCTCACAGAGCTACACGAACAGATGTGAGCTAAGGGCATGCACTTTAATGTGGTTGGTAATTACAATCACATCCTGCAAAACGTTAAGTTCCAGTGACATTTTTAAGCTATCAAGCATTTCTCTATGGATGACACAGTGCATAGACTTCCATTCAGAAACGACGTCTTTGATCCAAGTAGTGAAACCAGAAAGCCATCCAGCCATCCAACACAAAATGACAAATTCAGTTTCCCTGACATGTAATCTTTCAAAGACTTGAATAGTTCTGCAGTTGTGGTATTGGATGGCAACAAAAGTGCTCATGATGTATCCTCATGCACATCCTCTTAAAGAATATATTGCACAAAAACAAGCATTGTTGCCTTGTCAACATTGGTAGACTAGTCAACCTGGATTGTGTGCCACAGTAACTCATTAATCCTAACAATTGTGCCTCACTATCCTCTGCTATTTCATCAATTTGTCTAGTTATGGTGCTAGCCAAAAGAGGAACACATGCCAACTTTTTGAACTGCAGCTTCTCCTAAAGTTCACAACAAATGTCCTTAGCAGCAGGCAGGATCAACTCTTCACCAATAGTAAAGGGCTTCTTAGCTTTAGTAATGTGGTTAGCCACTAAGAATGATGCTCTCAGTGTGGACACATTTGATGAAATGGTGGCCTTCAATAATTGCTTCTGTTCTTTGTGTTCATGTTTCTTTTTTTTCCTTTGAAAAACTCCAAGGGCGAAAACACAAACTCCAAGAGCTTGTGTTTTAATGCAGGGTGTATGGTCTCATGTGGGGAAGGAGTTTGAAGGTTTCATGGCTTCATTTGATAGCAGGATGCCGCATATCATACAAAGCAGTTTGAAGAATGTGAACCTATAATTTAAGCAGGACTCTTGGTATTTATTTATTTTTATTTTTTAAAGATTTTAGGGGAAGCCGGGATGGCTCAGCAGGTTAAGTGCTCACTTTGCAGTCCTGGGGACCAAGGATTGAATCCCGGCTTTGGCCCATATGGATCCATATGCTGAATTGAGGTCTGCTTACGCAGGAGGCTCCCAGCCCAGTTCCGGCCCTGCGCAGCCCACATCTACCTGTGTGGAAGAAACCATGTCACAACTATTGATGTACAACTCTGGTGACTGTTCTGGGCCCTCCCCCTTCTCTCTGTCTCTCTCCCCCTGTCAAAAACAACAAAATAAATCTTTTAAAAGATTTATTGTTTGAAGGTGAGAGAGAGAAGTGAGGAGGGCGCAGAGCAGTCTCCATAGTTGTACATCAATAGTTGTGACATGGTTTCTTCCACACAGGTAGATGTGGACCCATGCAGGGCAGGAACCCACCAGGGGCCTCTCACATGGAAGGTGATCACCTTATCCACTGAGGCACCCTGGCAGGTACCAGCTGCACTGCAGTTCAGCACATGGGCTTGCAGGGCTGGGGCAGGAACCAAACCCCAGACCTTGCAATTGCGAGACAGTTCAACCAATGAGCTCTCTCGGCATCCCCGTGTTTTATTTTTTAAAGATTTACTTTATTGTTTGAGTGAAGGTGAGACAGAGAGAGAGACAAAGAGAGAAGCGGGGAGGGCCCAGAGCAGTCTCCATGGTTGTATATCATTAGTTGTGACGGCGTTTCATTCCACACAGGTGGATGTGGAGCCGCATAGAATCAAACCGGGGGCCTCCTGTATGGGATGCAAGAAACTTTACCACCATCCTGGTGATTACCAGGCGCACTGCAGCTCAGCATAGGATTTGCATGGGCCGGGGCCAGGATTTGACCCCTAGACCTCACAGTTGCTAGGTGAACACTCAACCTGCTGAGCTGTCCTGGCACCCCCTTTATTTTCTTTTAAATGCAGCTGTTTTTGTTTGCTTGTACTCCCCTCCCTTCCTGGCAGTCTTAAAGAGTCTTCTGCTGTCTCATCATTGGGTTCACCCCACCCCCGCCACACCTTTTCAAAGAAGCTCTCCAGTGACGTTTTTACTCATTTTGGTAAGGGTTAGCTTGTGGGCTTATCAAAATTGAGACTGAGACAAGTGTACAGTGCAGGAAAGAGGCACAGATGGAAATGGTAATAATGGGCAGGGCACATGTCGACTGAAATCAGTGTTGGATTCTGACTTAAAGCCTGCTACCAGATGCACCAGTACAATTGAAGTACATCAACTCACTTGCCACTATAAAGCCTGCCACCAGACGCAGCTTGTCACTTGCCACTCACTAATAGGGTTTTGATATGAGCCTGCAAGCGTTTGTGGTCTCTGCAGTCAGACATCTGCTGTTAAATGTATTTGCAGCTCCTCCCCAGTGCTAATATTACCACCTCAGCTCCACCTCAGATCAGGCATTCATTTCTCATAAGGCGCGCACAACCTAGATCCCTCACATGCATAGTTCACGATAAGGTTCTCACTCCTATGAGAATCTAATGCCGCTGCTGATCTGACAGGAGGCGGAGCTCAGCAAGTGATGGGGAGCGTCCATAAACACAGATGAAGCTTCACCTGCTCACCAGCTGCTCGCCTCCTGCTGCACAGCCCAGTTCCTAACAGGTCCATGGCCTGGGGGCTGAGGAACCCTGCTGTAAATGGGTTTTCCTTATGATTTTCTTTTTTTGTAAAAAAAATTATTGTTTTTGACAGAGACAAAGACAGAGCGAGACAGAGAGAAGGGGAGGGCCCAGAGTAGTCTCCATAGTTGTATGTCATCAGTATTTCAACATGATTTTGTTCCACACAGGAGGGTATGGGGCTGTGCAGGGCAGGAACCAGGTGGGGGCCTCCCTCATGGGAAGCACATCCCAGTTCAGCATGTGGGTCTGCATGGGGTGGGGCAGGAATTCAATCTTCAGTCCCTGGGGCTGCAAAATGAGCACTTACCCCGCTGAGCCATCCTGGCTTCCCCCTTTAAATGATTTTCTTTAACTTTGTTGTAAGAATACAGTACATGAGGAAGCTGGGATGGTTCAGTGGGTTAAGCACTCACTTTGCAGCCCTGGGGACTGAGGATCGAATCCCAGCCCTGGCCCGTGCGAACCCATATGCTGAACTGGGGAGTGCCCCCAGTTCAGTTCTCACTGGGGTAAGACCCCGGCCCAGTTCCTGCCCTGTGCAGCCCTGCGCCCACCTATGGAATGAAACTATGTGGAAAAACTGATAATGTGCCGCTATGGAGACTGTTCTGGGCCCTCCCCCTTCTGTCTCTGTATCTCTGTCAAAAACAATAAAAATAAACCTTAAAAAAAATATACCGTACATAATACACATACCATACAAAATATGTTAACTATTTAATAGTTAAGTAAAAAATATTAACTATTATTGGTAAAATTTCCAGTCAACAAACCAATTATTCAGGAATGGTGGGATGGCTCAGTGGGTTGAGTGCTCATTTGCATCCCCCGGGGTCTGAGGATCGAATCCCAGTCCCACCCCATGTGGACCCACATGCTGAACTGGGGTGTGCTTTCCATGTGGGAGGCCTCTAGTTTGGTTCTCACCAAGGTGAGCTTCTCATGTAGGAGGCCCCCTAGCCTGTTCTTGCCCTGTGTGGCCCCACGCCCACCTATGGATTGAAACTATGTAGAAAACTAAGGATGTGTAACTATGGAGACTGCTCTGGGGCCTCCCACCTTCTGTCAAAAACAGTAAAACAAAACAAAACCAACCAACCAACCCCCTCAGGCAATTATTGGTAGTTTAGGGTGTCAAAAGTTACTTATTTTTGACCATGTGGTGGTGGTAGTGGGGCAGTGCCCCTAACCTGTGTTGTTCAAGGGCCAACAGTATATGAATATCTGCATCTACATGAAAGAACTCGGAGGGTATTTGTTGTTTTACAAGATTCCTCACAGGGTTCTTTTATATATTTGCATATATTTAAAATAACTCAGTCGACAAATGTATGCATACACACATACCGTATTTTCCAGCGTATAAGACAACCGGGCGTATAAGACGACCCCCTAATTTTACAGTTAAAACATAGGTTTAGGCCTATATTCGCTGTATAAGACTACCCCCCACTTCCGAGGCTGTAGTCTTATACAGCGAATATAGGCCTAAACCTATGTTTTAACTGTAAAATTAGGGGGTCGTCTTATACTCCCGGTCGTCTTATACGCCGGAAAATATGGTACATAAATGGTTCCCAATAACTCATTTATAAATATGCACCCACTTGTTAGGTTGCATTCTTACCATCAAATAGTCACCTCCACTTGAACAAAAAGATGGAGTCTAGCTTCGCATGTGTGAGTCACTGTGTTGTACATCTGTCCACTGTTCATTGCTGTTCTAAAGTATTTCATTGTGTAAACACCAAAATTCAAACATGTGTGCCCATTCTACTTCCTATTTTGAACTCTTGGCTGCTTTCCTACTTTTTCTCAATGTCCTTCATTATATTTTTCAGTTCATTCTATTCTTCCTTAGGCACCTTATCATTTGAGATAATTTTGTCCTTTTCAATTTATTTACTGAGTCACATCAACTCATTTCAGATTCCTGAGATACTTTTTTCCTTTTTTTTAAGATATATTTTATTGAGAGGTGAGCCAGCCAGAGACAAAGGGAGAAGGGGCCCAGAACAGTTTCCATAGTTGTGCATCATTTTTTGTTTCATTCCACACAGGTGGAAAGTGGATGTGGGGTCACATGGGGAAGAACTGAACTGGGGGCTTCCTTCATGGGAAGCGAGAACCTTTGTCACCATCCTGGCAGTTACCAACTGTGAGCCCCAGTTCCTCATGAGGATTTGCACCGACCAGGGCTGGGGTTTGATCCATCGACCTCTTGGTTGCAAGGCAAGTGCTCAACCTGTTGAGCTATCCCAGCATCCACTGGTCTATTTTTTGTTTCGAGATTTTGAATTTATATTTACAGGTATTAAATTTTTATTTCTGTGAAGTCCTGTGTAAGGGCATTTAATTCAGACTGGATATAGTTCTAGTTTTCTGCTTTATGGCTGAGAGAATTTTTGTGAGCTGTCACTGTTTTCTTCCTACCCTGGTGTTTAGGTTTGTCTTCCTTTTTCTGCTCCTCTGAAAGGTATCCCTTTCTTAGACTTATACAGTCAGTCCTGTGGAGGAGGGGATAGTGGCATGTGTGGCTTCTGGGGTTTCTGACTCATGAGTGTTCTCTTTTGTCAGGACAGTGAAATTAAGTATTTTTCAGAGAGGACATTGTTCTTTGTGAGGTGGGAGGGGCTGTTCTTAGTCTAGTTTTGTTTTTTGCTGTAAGACCCTAGCTTCCTTCTTTCACTTTATCATCAAGCCTCCAAGACACATCTTTTCCTCTCCCAGAAATGGTACCTTCCAGTTACCTGTATTCATGAACTTTCACACTTCTGGATGCCCAGGTGGCCAGGATTCAGACCCACTGGTGTCAGATTTTCAGTGTTGCCATCACTCGTGCTGTGGTCCCTACTTTTCCTATGTACTGTTGCTGCTTGGCCCCCATTACCCTCCTCATCCCTCCCCATTCTCCACTCTACTGCCATGAGTTTTGATCCTGGCTCTGGTTTCAAATGCTCATTTATCTGCTTTCATACATGCTGAACTTTTGTGTCTCACAGTTATGCTGCAGGTACAGGTGACAGGTGACTTTGTTTTCTCCTTGTCTGTATGGTGTTTGGAAGAGTATGAAAAAGATTTCAATTTAGGCAGCTGCCAATGTATTTTTTTAATTCTTAAAATTTTATTGTTTTTTGAGAGGGCCAGAGAGAGAGAGAGTGAGAGAAGGGAGTAGAACCCAGGGCAGTCTCCACAGTTGTACATCACCAGTCGTGACATGGTTTCATTCCACACAAGTATGAATGTGGGACCGCACAGGCCGGGAACCAAACTGGAGGCCTTCTGCATGGGGAGAGAAGCTTCACCACTAAGCAATCCCAGTGGTTACCAGTTACGCTGCAGTTCAGGCCAGGGCTGGTAACCCCAGACCTTGTGATTGTGAGTTAAGCATGAAACCACTGAGCTATCCTGGCACCCCCACTGGGATTTTTTTATGTTGATGATCATGTTATATGCAAATAAACAAGTGCCAAAGTTTTTTTGAAAACCAAAAGCTCAAGAACCTCCCCATAAGCAAGAATTGCCAGACATGTGATGAAAACTAATATGAAAGACAAAAATTAAACAGAGAAAAAAGGTTAAAAACTGTGTCTGTGTAGGCTTTCCGTTAACTGACATCCATGGGGATTGGTAGATGCAGGATAAATATGAGTATACTCTCCATTGCTGGAATTCTGGTTAAGAGTCTACTGTATTAAAATAAATTTTAGAGAAAAAAGAGCTCTCAAAAATGAAAAACCTAATAGCAGACATGAAGCCCTTGCTGAGTACTGGAAAACAGATGTCTCCACAATCAAGGCCAGAGACACACAGTAACTAGAAGAGAAGCCAACAGGTTCCAACCAGCAGTTGCACAGTCCAGACAATGGCAGTTCCAGGAGCTGAGAATGTCCTCACCTGTAGGGCATTAACTGTTCACAGGCTTAGCACATTGGCTATGAGAACAGGCACGCACAAGAGCACACTAAAACCATAGAGCCTGGGGACAAATAATAATCCTATGAGCTTCCTCAGAGAAAAAACTGGTTCCATATAAGGAATTAGGGATGGGAATGGCTTCATATTTCTCAGTATCCACACTGGAACCTAGAACCAGTGAGGCATGCCTTCAAATTTCTGAAGGAAAATCATTTCCAAATTAGAATTCTAAACTCAGGCAAGTTACCCAGTAAGTGTAAGGGTAAGACAAAGACATGGTCTCATAAAATTTACCACCATATACTCTAGCACAGGAAGCATCGAAGGACATGCTCCATCAGACTGAGGAAGTAAACTCAGAGAGAGGAAGTATGGGATCTAGGAAACAAGATCCAGCAGAGTGAAGGCTCTTCAGAACAACAGTGAAAGGGGTACTAAAGAAGACAGCTGTGTAGCTGGCACAAAAGGTTAGAAGGCACAGGGGAAAAAATGAAAAATCAAGACACTAAGGAAAAAGCAAAGCATGGAAGAAGTCATCATGGTTTATTCTTGTCCCAGTTTTGACTTGCACAAATAGTCTACCATGTTTTCCTGTGTGTAAGATACCGGTACTTTTGTCTAAAATTGTTAGACCAAAAACTGGGGGTTGTCTTACACATGAGGGTAACCTGTGTATTGATTTCTGAATGTTGGGTTACAAAAGGAGTCATTTCATATACAAGACATCTTATATATGGAAACATGTGGCACTAATATTAACCTAATCTAAGTTACAGGATAATATATAAGGACAGAGGGGGTGTAATGTGCTTGTACATGATTGGCAGGGATAGTGAAGGGGTGTTGGAAAAAAACACATATTCTCATCTCCCATATTGGGAAGTCAGAGATAATGCCCAACACTGAAAAATCAAGATGTGACAACATAATTGTTATTTGGAACTATAATAACTGCACAAATACCCACAGAATCACAAGAGTTAAGGTTTGTTCTTGGGGAAGATGAGGGGCTCTTTTCCTAACAAGCCTGTAGCAGGGGTCCCCAACCCTCAGGCCATGGACCAATATGTGCCCTGTTAGGAACTGGGTTGCACAGCAGGTGAATGGTGGGCAAAGGCAGGCGAAGCTTCATCTGCATTGACAGCTGCTCCCCATTGCTCGAATTATTGCTTGAGATCCGCCCTCCTGTCAGATCAGTGGTGGAATTAGATTCTCATAGGAGCTCAAACCCTATTGTGAACTGCGCGTGAAAGGGATCGAGGTCACACACTCCTTATGAGAATCTAATGCCTGATGGTCTGAGGTAGAGCTGAGGTGGTGATGCTAGCGCTGGGGAGCAGCTGCAAATACAGATTAACATTAGAGAGAGGTTTGACTGCAGAGACTATCATACAATTGCTTATAGATTCATATCAAAACCCTATCAGCGAATGGTAAGTGACAATTAAGCTGCATCTGGTGGCAGGCTTTATAGTGGCAATTGAGTTGTATAACTATTTCATTATATATTACAATGTAATAAAAACAAAGTGCACAATAAATGTAATGTGCTTGAATCATCCTGAAATCCCCCGGCCCACATCCACCAGTCCATGGAAAAATTGTCTTCCATGAAACAGGTCCCTGGCAGCAAAAACTTTGGGGACCACTGGCCTATAGAACAAGCTGGTTTCACTCCATGGGCATGACTAACTCCGATTGAATAGAATTAAGGAAAGCATGTGTTCAAGTCCCGGACCCCACCCACTTACCAGCATGAGTGAACAAGCCACTTCTCTGACCCTGCTTCAATTATAAATGTGAATAAAATTTGCTCTACTTTGTGTGTTCTAAGAAAAAATGTGAACGTATTTTATAAAACACCATAGAAATATAGTAATTTTGGTAGAACAAGTGTTATTCTCAAAGAAAAGGAGACCTAATCCAATAACCTTTATGACACCTTGTTTAAACTATCACCCATTCGATAGAAACAGCTTCAGCTGCCAGTAGCTGCAGGCCCTCCTTCCCTATGAAGTGGCTTATATTTAACACGTTAAGCGCCATGTCAGTCACCGGTGACTGACACTGAACTTTCTGTTCAAACCACGTCAGTCACCGGTGACCAACAGTATACTTTTCGTGCAGGCCATGGTATTGTGTGTTAATTGATGATATAAAATTTAAAAAAATTACATTCTATTAATAAATTTTAAATAAGATGTCCCGCTTGTCTTTCCATTTTAAAATGGTTAATCCTTTTTTGTTTTCCTTCACTATAATTTCTCCCCGTCTAGGGGACATTTTCACATTCACGGGTGAAGAAAAATCTTTTTTTGCACTGGAACAAGAATCGCAGACAACTGACTGAATATAAAGCATTTCTAAAATAATACATTGTACAAGTTGCAGTAATAATATTCACACAGTAAATATATTCTATATATAAACATTCGGCCTTATCACAACCTGAACAGATCTCCGGTCGCCAGCATTTCGGTGAAATCTGATATAACAGGCCAAGCGGTAAGCAAGACAAAATAGCCTGGGCGCTTAATGTGTTAATTGTTTTCTACTTAAAAGTCGTTCCAGCTGATGAGGTCATGCCCTTTATAACTATCATTGGTCCAAAGGGATATCCTTGAGCACTGCCATATTTCAGGTGAAAGTTACTTGCTTGTGATCAAAAAGAACCCAAAACAGAATCTGGGGAATGTATCCCTGACCTCAGATGTCCACAAAACTATTCCTGAAGAAATAAGATGGATATTCACTTCTGAATGTTTATAAACACCTGAAAATAATTTGGTGTATGGTTACATTATTAAATATATGGTATGGATATGTATTATTGTAGTCCATGGCCAACACACAGCTCTCATTCTTGGACCAGTGCACCTTGGGAAATCTGTACTTCATTTAAGTCTCACATAACTCTGTAAGTCTGGAGCCACTGAGCTTACTTTCAGATTAAAAAGGCTCTGAAGGTCACACAATTAGGTGGCTGAGCCAGAACTAAACACATCATTTCTGTCTGTGCTTTTTACTACTCCACTTAATTGAATTAGTCTTCATCTCTAACTCATTTGCCCTCTCCTTTTATTTATTTATTTATTTTAAAAGATTTATTTTTATTGTTTTTGAGAGAGAGAGAGAGAGAGAGAGAGAGAGAGAGAGAAAGGGGGAGGGCCCAGAACAGTCTCCATAGTTGCACATCATTGGTTTTTCCACATAAGTTTCATTCCACAGGTGGGTGCGGGGCTGCACCAGGCAGGAACTGGGCCAGGGTCTCACCCCAGTGAGAACTGAACTAGGGGCACTCCCCAGTTCAGCATGTGGGTCCACATGGGCCAGGGCTGGGATTCAATCTGCAGTCCCGGGGCTACAAAGTGAGCGCTTAACCCACTGAGCCATCCCAGCTTCCCCTGCCCTCTCCTTTAATTCACCCAGCTATATGAGTATTTCAGTGCAATTTTCCAAATGGTCTAAGATAGTCTGGAAAATAAAACCACCACACTGTAAGAAATATTTAAGTAAGTGATATATAAGTATGTACATTGATCTCACATTGTAAGAGTTCTTATATATTTTAGTCTATGACCACACAAATTAAACTTTCTTGCATACAAAATAGGGCACCTGTGACAACTGAGATAAATGTCTAATGTCCCTTCCTTTCTGCAGCTGAGGGGTGATATGAACATGCTCAAGAGCATGAGTGTTAAGAGAGTAATTTTTAAAATCCTAGGGAAAGGGACAGAACCCAAACACAGAGCTCATGAACCCCAAAGGCAGTCTGTCCAGTTACCCACAGGGTGTCTTGATCTCTGCTGACTCATATTTACTGCTCTCACTTTCCTTTATCATTTATTAAAAAGTGATACCAAATGTCCTGGACTAAGCCAGAGATGTGTGATAGAAAAGCACATTATCTGATGAAGGGCCCATTAAGCAAGTCAGGATATGATGAGGGATTAAAAAACAAAAAAGGACAGCTGGAAATAACAACCATAATTTTTCAAGAACATTTATACATTGTTTTAATTAGATTAGCTTTACAAGCAACTTGAGAGCTCTTCCATAATGAAACACTGCTTTTCAAATTACACAACTTTATAGTCTATCTGTATATGAATCCTGAAATTCTTTGCCTGATGTTGATAAAGGTCTGTGTTTTACTGCTGGTTAATGTTTTGAATAAAAACAGCATCAGAAGCTTTATCTTTAGAATTAAACACATATATAGGTCACAAATGATTTAAATTTTGTTTTAGATAAGAGTCCTGCTTGGTGACAAGTTAACGGTCCCATTAACACAGATTTTAAATGGATATTAAAGAAATGGCTATCCTAATTTCTTGAACCTTGCACAATGATCCCCAAGGAAAGTTTAGGAAAGTTTATATCTTTCCTAAAAAGTTCAAAATGTGAGACCCTTCAGGCAGCACAACCCACAGGCAGCAGAGTCTGACACTTCGCACAGATGCAGAGATGAACATCTGAATAACACAGGGCTCCCAGATTAAGTGGCTGCTGTTGTACCCTAACAACCAGACAAACCTCCCACTGACATAACACAATTTCTACGGGACTTGAATGACAGCGCTTTGAGTGTGGCCAAGTGCAGCGCACTGCACTGCTGACCAGATGGTTAAGGACAGCTTGCACTCCCAGGATGGGCTGGCAGAGGCACTTACTGCAGAGATGCTATGTGTATTATCTGGAACAGGAGAAGAAGTGAGACGAAACTGAACACGGGCAAAGAAAAACAACGATAAACTATAATTTTCCCCCTGAAAATTCTCCCAAGTGAGACTGCAATACTGAATATTCAATCCCACCTTAAGTCTATACTGTCAGTTTCACCAAACAATTTTTTTCATGTTTTACATGAACAATAACAATCTTTTAATAAAAATTACTGAGCTTTCCATAGAAAAGGTCTCTAGTTGAATACAAACTATACAAATGCTAAAAGTGTCGTAAGATGAAATATACAGAAATATTTCTGTACACTCACATTATTTTGGCAAAGGAGATCAAGGACAGAGATAGAAAACTGACATGGGCATGGTCTTACACCCACAATGCATGCAAAATATGGATACCACCCTTTGCGCTTTGCCTAGGAAAATGAAGTCTGAGACATCCGTCCTAATTTATACATTAAATAATGGAAGTCTGGGAGGCCACGTGTGATTTTGTAGTATTAACTTCTTTTTCTGAAAAGTAAAAAAGAAAACTCAAAACATAAAAATAAAATTATTTTTTGCTTCTTTTGTTTTTTTAAGCTGAACATGCACCTTTCAGTACTGGCAAGGAGGCAGCACCACATGTGGGCAATGCCTCGGCAGCAGTCTGAGGAGTCACTAACGTTAAGTCTGGAGAACAGTCCCGTCTCGATGTACGCGGTCCCCCTTGATGCTATCCAACAGAACAAGGCTCTGACCTGCGGATTACATGGGTCATATGAGAGGAAAACATAGCAGCAAAACTGGAAGTGCCATCAACTTGACGGGAAGCAAAAGGAAAAGTCTCAGGAATGGGACATTATCTTCTACATCTACAGGTGCACCTGAAAGCTCAAGAAAGCCCCTTCTTGTGGGAACCTGATGCTGAAGAGAAACTCAAGTTCATTTAGTGCCAGTCACTGTACTTTCTAAAAAATTTAACTCAAAAGATGAAACGTTCTTACTTTGTATTTTTTTCTTATAAAACATGAACTAAAAGTTATTGGTAGTAAATGATGATGTTTCACTGTTATGTTTCATTATTAATAATGTCAAAAAAACAACAGCAATTTTTAAGCGTTCATATTAGTATAAGACAGGACTAGAAAACAGTCCGATTTTTCAGCTGGTAATTAAAGTGCTCCTTATTTTAAGTAAAAAGAAAATTAATCATCAGCCACTGGCAACAATTATTATAAGAGGTCTATTAGGACAAAATTTAATAGTACGAAGCAGTTTACAAAAATAGACTGGTGCTATTTTGGGAAATAATACTGTAATATTTTTCTTAATTCAGTTTTGATAAATTGTACCTGATCATACAAAAATTACTTCAAATTCAAATTTGATTATATAAAAAGGGAGAGATGAAATGAACTCGGCTAGATGACAGGTCTGGCAAAATATAAGAATAAAAAAATTCTACTTAGGGCACTTTTTTCATGTCCAGATGTAAATACCATTTTCAGCTGATAGCTTATATCCTTCCCATAAGGAACCAGGGTTCTGGAGCCAGTCATGCAGTACAAAGCCAAACAGTCAAAATCTTCTTTCTGATGCACCACAAAAAGTTGTTTCTATTTCCTTATTAAAATGCCAACTGGTTGTCTATTTTTCTTTATCCCATTTATTTGTAGTCACAAGTTAACAAACAGCATCAATAATTATTGTAGGTGAAGTGGGGTAATGCTGGATCAAAGTCTCTATAAGACGTCTTTATTGATTGAATCAGAAGGTTTATTTAGTTCAACCCTCACACCTTTTTCACCTGCAAGGTAAAACAAAAAAACAAAAAAGAGAATTCATTCATTCATTCAGTACCAGAGAGCATGTCATTGCTTCCCACCAAGTCCATAACAATAGCACAAGGTTCCAACTCGCAAAGTACATCATCTGAAAACTGTCACACTGGCACCTCCATCAGCTGTCCTATATGAGGAGCAGTCTGTCACTCTGGAGTAGTAAACCTCCAAAGGAAAAAACCCTTCTCTACAGAGATAATGACTGTCTTTTATTTTAAAAGCAACTGGAATTGCTACAAAATAGTAATGTGTTCAGCATCACTAAAAGCACACTACTAAGCTTCTGCTACAATGACTTTAAAAATACATAGAAAATACATGAACATCCAATCTTTATAGTTTTTTTTTTATTGTTAAATTTACTGGGATGACATTGGTTGGTAACAACCACATAGTTTCTAGGCAACTTTTATAGTTTTATAAAAGGTTGATGTGAGATTATCAATGGCTCATGAAAATACAGCTAATCACTAATGTGAACATTGAGTAGACTTTTGGAAATATAAGGTAGGGTTAAAGAGAAGACAGGTAAGTGGTTCATCAGGTGGAGAAACTAAGCCCTGCTGCTCTAGGAGACAGTCCAAATGGGGAGTGGAGGGCCCAGCATACAAAGAGCCTCAGGTCAGGACAGTGTGCTGTCCTACCACCACCAGCCTCTATGGGCCTGTCTGATGTACCCATTTCGGCACCTCAACTCCTTTCTATCAATTTTCTTCAAGTCCACATTCAATGTGGGAGACCTGGAGTATTCTTTAGAGCATGTATGCTTAAAAAGGAAAAGATAATAACTTCCTTCTCAGGGGGGGGATGAGAGGAAGCCAGACAGCAGTCACCATGGGTTCAATTGTTTGTGGTTGAAAAGGATAATCCAGGAAAACTTAACTGAATAATTTTCTCAGTCTTCTTTCCCTCAAACTTTCCTAATCTTTGGACAATTTTCTTGAGTAAAGATAACAATGAACATGACTTAGGAGAAGTCCTCTGTTAAATAAGGGAACTACAGGTTCTGACAAAAACAAGGAGCAGCCTTCATGGCCTTGCAGTGCCTGGCTGCACACACTGTCCTACCAGTGTACCCTGTCCCCAAACAATGTTTACCTGTTAGATATTTTACTTTAGCTCGTGCTCTCTCATCTGCATCAAAATACCAAACAGTTATTGCGTACCTAAAAGAAAATTTAGAATAGGGTAAGAATGATCACAGTGGGGAAAAAAACGTGGTATGCTGCTGCAATGGTCTATCAAACATGTAATGTCAGAATAATGTCTCAATTGGAATGTTAGCAGAAGGTAAACGAGCACAGTGTCAACCCACTCATCTAGTAAACTCAATGCTCAAGAGTATAGCAGAGAACCAGGAGTAGCTAAAACCAGTATCGCACAGTCAAAGAGTGTTTATGGTTTTCTTAATACCTACTTAAGCCTACTTGATTCTTTGTTTTGCAAGCCCACAACAGATGAGAAACAGACATTAGAAGGTAAAAGAATGGCTGTTACAGAAAAAGCACATTATCAACAGCGTAACTTCTAAAAGAAGAGAAGAGAAACAGAAAAAGACTCAAGGCCTGGGGCCCTTTAGTAAAAGGAAGCGCTCATCTCAGCTTCTGAGAACATCACTATAATACAGCAAAGAATCATGATGGATTTATAATTTTATCATCTTGAGTCATCAAGAAAGATTAAATTATGCTAAGAACTTTTTAAGAATTTTTATCAAAACAATCTATATCAGACATAAAGTTTACCTAATCTTCATTTTTCTGAAAAGTTTACTTATATGGAATTTTCATTCCAAGTAAATGAGCAGTCTCTGATTTATTAAATTCTATAAAGCACATAGTTATACCTTTTGGTACCAATAATGGGGAAAATGTACACATACGATAGGAAGTGAAAGCATGCTACAAACAATCAATTTCTTAGCAGAATGTAGCAATTAGTTCAACCACCTTGCAGATTCTGGCCAGTGTTCAATGGGGGAAAAGCAACACTGCCAAATGAAAGCCAGTACATGTGGCAGAACTAACTCAAGTGAAACATTTGAAGAAAGGCAGAATAGAGTCGGAGTCTGCGAGTTTGGACAATTGGGCCTGCAGATCACCCATCTGGTGAGTGACAGAGCTGAGGTCACAGTCCAGCCTCCTGACTTCCAGATTCTGCTCCTCCTATAACTCTTGCACCTTTCTTCT